>CAJHQQ010000907.1:0-130633 GCA_905132885.1 Moricandia moricandioides | reverse complement strand
ATGAATAGTATTTTTTTAATGTTAATAATATATAAAGGTGGCCAAATGGTATAAAAAGTAATTACTATAGTAAGATATGAGTTTATAATATAGAATATGATAAGCCATTTTATGGTGACACGTCAACATAATAGCATTCTTGTAAATATATTACACTTTAAAGGTTATTTATTAAAAATGTTTCTCTTTTAATATATATGGGATGTTTATTTTTGAAATTCAATTACAAAAGATGAGAAAATGTTTATGTAGTTGCTCAAATCAATAAAAGAGTAAACCCTATTGATAATTTTATTGTTAAACTTGTGTTGATAATCATTAAAGTTGTTAATAATTGCTAATATAGCTCGGGAGATATGTTTTTAAAATGATTGAAATTATTTAACTGCCAACAATTATTACAATTATACACTTGGTTGTATGGTAAAGACTCAGTTTTATTTTTTACAAAAATTCAGTTGAATTTTAAAACTCACCCAACTAATCCATCTGGATGTACTCGAAAAGTATACTAAACGAACATCAATACTCACCTTCATCCAGATGGATCGGTCGACTAAGCAAACGAACAGCCCTTATGTCTATCTCACGGCACTGCTTACTTCTTTACGCTCATCATTTCACATAGCAATGCGTGTTGCTACGTGGCACTTTTAAAGGTTTTTCCCACTAATATATTGAGTGGGCCGGACTGGGTTTTTAAAAAATCAAGTTATAAATCGTGTTTGAGTTGAGTTTAGTCCATCACTTGTAATGCCTATCTGGGCTTTTTCCAGTTAATGAAAATGTTGCCGACAAAAAAGGACTGACTATCCCAATACATTTAGTTTCTGCTGGAACATTAAACTGGCTATCGTAATGGACAAATTCGGGACTCTGAAGTATGAACTAAACCTAGACGTAGATTTTTAAATGGGTTATTGGAGGCTCATTAATGAGTGGCCCTAAATACTTCGACGTAAATGTTAATTTTTTTGAAGTCACTGGCTTGTATAAAATAAAGACAAAATTATTTTTAGAAAACGATGCGGATAAGGTTTTGAGATTCCGGATTTCTGTTTTACAAGTGTAGGTATGGGCATCGAGGTACTACCTAAAAGTATCCAAGCTTGAATCATACCAGACAATTATTTGCAAAGATCTAAATAGCATCCAAGCTTGAATCATACCAGACAATTATTTGCAAAGATCTAAATAGTCCTCGAGCTTCCTTTTATTAATCAAAATAACACTGTTCCCAGTTCGAGCTTGGTTGCAGAAAAATTTAAGAAGCCAAACATGAAAAACAAAACCAAAGGGAAACAATATAGTTTGTAATGCATGGAAAGATAAGTTGGCAGGAACGATGGCTTGCTCCACTTCTGACATTCACTCATTGCGGGTTTGCAGCTTTTCTTTTCTTATCCAAAGCTCGAGAGTGGTTGTTAATCAAATTCCATCAAAATGGAGTAAAAATGCTTCAACCCTACTCCATTTTTACTCCATAATGGAGTGATGAACAAGCAAAAAATAGATTACTCCATTTATAGAGTAAACTTTATTATGGAGTGAGAAATGAAGTAGAATTGAAGTGTTTTTTACTCCATACTCCCTTTTATTCTATTTGAAAAAATGGAGTTGGATTGGAGATGCTATAACTAAAGGAAGTTCTACAACCTCTCAACCAAATACTCTTAGTAGTCCAGCAGAAACAACGGTTACACTATATATATATTAGCAGCCGAAATAAAGAAATAAGTGTTTAAATAAAATATATGGCAACTGGTTAGATCATAGAACTGATGAGAGGATCTTACTTTACAGTCAAAACAGCAAAACATATTCCCATGCAGTCTTGTCCTTGCATAATCTTCCTAAATGAAAAATTCACTTGTGATTGTTATTAATATTAGGAAAGTTAGACAAAATTTTAGAATTTAGGCATGATGGAAGAGTCCTCAACCGTAAACCATTCTTGGAATAAGATTGCATCCAAAAACTGGATCAACTATAGGATCAAAGCAATCATGCGAAAAGAGGATTGCATGATGTTATAGCATGATGGTAGCGTTTAGAAAATTAGTATTGTCGAGAGAAAAAATTATGAAGGATAAACTTTTGTAATATGATGAATCCATGACATAATACAAAGGAATATAACAGTAATGTGGTGGAGATCGTGAACAATCACCTGGAGAACTGACCTATGCGGATATCGTCAAAGGTTGCGTAGTGAAGAGCAGGTTGAATGGAATTTGCAATGGAGCCTGACATTTGAGAGGAGTTATCTATGGAGCGACGAAAGAATTCCAGAATCAAAATTCACCTATTTATATTTATTCTGGTGTTCGGTCGCTTTTCTAGCACTTCATATTTTGCTAGTAATGAGAGGGAGACAAAGAGATTTAAGGAGTTCCAAAGTTTAATGTGAACGGGACACCAGCTGCAGCGGTTGAGAGACTAACGTCTCTTCATTGGAGTGGAGAAAGAGGGGAAGATCGAGAGATACTAGGATAGAAAGAGTTTTATGGATAGCGGATACAGACTGCACCAGTTCAGAGAGTCATAGATCATCGTCGGAGGAGAGAAAAGCTCCTTTTTACCTAACCTCCTTCACCAGAAATCGCTGAACTAATTGTAGGAGATGGATTATCCCACCAAAGGGCCCATCAAATAACCGATCCAGCCCACTAATTTTCACCAATAGATGGGCGTTACCTAAGGCTGAGCACAAGTATCAGCTCGGCTAAAGGACACTCTAGGTCGCCAAGAAGACCGCTCTAAGCCGACTAACGGAAGGCAACCAAAAGTAGACAGATGTGAAGCTCCTTTCATCGGGCCGATAAGTCGGCCCTTAAAAGAAGGGGCTCGTTAAGAAGTACTGGCCTAGGGCAACAAAAGGACAAGCGACTATATAATAAAAGGGGACGGTAGCAGAAAAAGGGATCAACAGGGACGAGGCAGCTAGGGTGAGAGTTTTCATTTTCTTCATGTGTTCAGCCGACGAGTACTTTCCTGACCACTTTTCTTTTCCTTAATTATTCGTAAACCGAGAAATTTTCCCCCGATTTAATAAACAATTTTGTGCTAAACCCACCGACGAGTTTTGTCTCTCTATTCTTAGACCCGACCAAACTCAGTACACTAATCATTTTTCGGCACCGTCAATTGATTTGGATAAAATCTAGGTTTACGTTTCTGTCTGGATATCTAATGGGCTTATGAATATATTATAAATCTCATAATGAATCAAAAAAATAATAATCAATGGCCCAAAATGAATCACAAATTATTCAATACATGTTTGCCAACATTTTTGGTTCAATGAGTCTCACCAATCCCCTAGACATTATTTGCAAAGTGATTTGACATATTTCATTTCTACAATCACTTCCACTAAAAAAATGTGACAAGGCATAGTAAGCTTTATAGAATATGGTAATAACTTAACATCATCATTAAAAAACTATTCAAATATGACATTAAATAATATGAATATAACAATATTAAAAATTAGTTAATTCTATATTTTCATAATTATACAAGTTTTATTACTCAAAATATTTTCAAATTTATATAATTTCCTTTTTAAAATATAAATTATTAATCTAATACCATTTGTTTCCTTTTTTTATCTATGAAGTTTAAAATAATGTTTAGTTTTATTTTTAATAGTTATAGAATTTATTTCAATTTTTTTAAAACTTTATACAGTTTAATTATATATATTTTAACCAAAATAGATAAAAATCTATCTCAAATTATAATTTTAAATATATACATATCTATTCTTAAATATAAATTTAAATAAAAAGTTTATTTTTTTAACTTTATGTGTAAGCCAAAATTTATATTAAAACTTTGGTAATTAAATAATAAAAATTAAATATTAACAGAAATTAGAATTTTATTTTTAACTATAATTTAAATTTAAAAATTATATTATTGCACATGGTGCATAAAAACAACTAGTAAAAGAGAAAGATGAAAACGTGATATTGGAGAGAAAAATGTCTCATTATATATATGGTTAGTGGTCGTTCTGTGTGGATTATTATTTTTTGTTTTATGTGATTTTTATTTTTATTTTTTAGTGTGTGTATGTTTTGTTGTGGGTAAGTAGTTATCTGTAAGTCTCAATTATAAAAAAATGTAGTTATCTGTATTTTATTAGTGGTGTTGAAGGTATTTTTATTTCTTATTTGTTTTTTTATAAACTAATCGGCTCTGTGATTTTTTGACGGCTTATTTCTTGTAATCGGCGAGGAGATGGAGAAAGAGGAAAGGGATATGTTGGTTTCAGATTTTGGGTTATTTAGGTGTTTTGTTGGGTTTTATGTTTTAAGTTAGGCCGTACAACATCTATATCTATCTATATATATAAAGGAGAAACTCTCTTCTCCTATGCTGCCATATCATCTAGAGAAAGAGGAAAAATGTGACACTTGTCCTCCTAAAAAACCTTCATTATTTGAGAGTATAATGTAATAATTATGGACTTCATACTTCTTAAATGAAAATTGGGCATCGGATAATGAAAATTGGGATATAATGATTGTAACTATTAATCTTCACCGTTTTTGTCTTTTGAATTTTTTCGTAGAGTATAACCGGAAAAGTGCCTAAGACTTTTCATCCAACCACAACAGAATTGTAACATCCGGAGTTGTGATTTGTGAAAAAACTTAAGAAAATTGATTTGACTACCTATGTCACCAAAGTTAACTTACCTTTTCCGGAGTACATTCTGAAAGAATTTCAAAGTTAAGTGTGTTTAAGTTGGAATAGTGAAATGATAGGTGACATATCGGAAAGTGATTCTCGATAGCGTGCCAGTGAGGCCAAAGCACGGGGAAAGGTCGGGTGGTGATTGCAGGGTCAGTAAACAATGATTTTGGGCTGGGAAAATTAACGGACCAAACGTCGGATGGGATGGGACCCACAGACATAGAGAGTGGACGTGGGTGACTCATTAACCGTGAGCGGTCGAAGCGTTACATAAACATGTATAATTATTAAAATGATGTCGTATCAAGTTTCGTATTCTCATCGACAATTGTAAAAAAATTCTAAAATAACACTTGATTTTAAATAATTTGTTTTTGTTTTCTTTAGGATTTGCGTTTGATTATTAATAACTCTGCCAACATAAATAAAACAAAAATATAAAGGATAAACGAAATAACGAATAATGGTGTTTTGTAATATACCTTTTATTTCATGACAAAAAGCAAGGAAAAAAAAGATGCAGATTTGTTTTGTAATACACATTTTGTAGTTCAATTTATTTTTGATTCACATTAACCTTTTAATCAAATCAATTATTTTCAAAAATTTACAAATTGATTAAAACTTAAATGACTCAGACTGTAAACAAAGCTTTATTTGAAATTAAAATGAACACGCAACCACATCAATGATATGAAATACAGATGCAACCATTCACTATTACAAACAAATCAATATAATCACCACGAAAGTCATTCCAATCATTGCAGACATTAGCTTACTCATTATAGATAACAAATTTGTTACTTCATGTTTACTTCTGTTTTTCAATTAAATAATTAATGCAATCATCTACCACTACATCTATTTTAATAACATTTTAAAACTTAAAAAATACAATCCACTCACAACTAGAAAGACAACAAAACGACATCCACCCTGCCCAAGTACAAGCAAGAAAGAACCTCCTCAGTCCATAAGCCGAGTGCTATTGATCAAGTAAATAGAATAAGAGCTTTCTTACAATCAGTGACTCAAACACTTACCTTATAATATAAATATTGATGTGTAATAAATAACATTCACAAAAATAACACAAATAACTAACAACCCAATTGCTTACTGTCATAGCCAAGTAAAAGAAATATTAAAAACAATCAAATGTAGCCATTAGCATTTTCATATAATTTTTATAAATAATGAGATAATCTTTGTCTATTAAGAATAACAAAAAAAATAATTTACAAAATAATTTACGTTGATGTTATTTTAATTGATAATAAATTTATATTTTCAAGTTTTCATTACAACTTAAGATATTTTTATATTATTCATTTATTTTTTGCTCGCCCGTAGGGCGGGTTACACTCTAGTTATCTATATTGTAAGGGAAGATGATGTCGAGGGTTGAGGGGAAAATTACGTTGACATGGAAGCACCAGAAGTTAACACAATTCTACTTTATTATTAGTTAACTTAATATATTTTAAATATTTTTTAAAAAAAAATATCTAAAGTAATAAATAAATAAGTGTAATTTTGAGACAAAAGCTTAACCTTGGAATAAAACCAAAAACTTGCATAATTTTAATAATTATCTTACTATAAATTGATGTTTCAAAGTCAATAATTTATATGATTCCAACATCTGTCACTTAGACTATGAAACATGTACAAAAAATTTCTAGTTTAATTTAGAGCATTAAAAGGATAAAATTATAAATCTTTTACATAAAAGAGAAAATATTACATATAGATTCATGTACAGTTTATTAACATATGTCATATAATCTAGAACTAGAGCTTGACCCGTGCGTCCACACGGGTATTTCTTCATTTTTAATAAATGACAATTATAATTGACTATGCATTTTAATTTTTACATATAATGTTAGTTGTTTACATTGCTCTTAAGTGCTGATGTAATCAAAATGATTTGATAAATAAATTATTTGTCATTTAATATTTTTTACAAAGTATACATTTTTCATTGTATTTTTCTAAAGCTAACCATAATATGTTTGTGTATATTAATACATCTATTTTTAATACAAAATTTCATTGAAAATAATATGTTGTATTTTCGATTTAAATGAATCATAGTCAAAAAGAGAAAAGTTTGAGAAACAACAAAAACGTCCATTATTACACTAACATTAAAAGCGTCTATTGTTTTTGTTACATCTTAAATTATGTATATAAAAAAAGAAATCAAAGTCATCAACTATGGAGCAAAAACTGAAAAGAGTTACAAAACAAAAATGAAAGAAAAAAAATTCAGGGAAGAATTACTTACGTAGCTCCATTTCCAAGTGATTTGCATCCCATCCTCTTCCAGAGGCTTAGAGGCAATGCAATAGTGTGCTAAAAACATGATTTCAACATGTTAAACTGGAATTTCTGCAACTCCAGTTGCCACCAATATATCTGCAAGGGGTTCAATACCAGAGATCGTTTGTTTTAAGTGCAAATCTAATGCTATAATGTTTCAGTTCACAAAATGTATATAGAACAGACCTCGAAGAGGCTTCTTCTCATCAGAGAGCTGTGTTGTTGTGTATATAGCTGCTGCTGCAATTAATATGGGACTCTTCCTGCAACCAAAGGGTTAAAAAGCTCAATGTGTGAATGAGTTAAGAAAGAAAATCAGGAATGGTGGATGACTAATGAACAAATATACAAATAAACTAAAAATGTGCGGTACCCTTGGTGGTTCGTGGCTTGCCTCTTGCCGGCAAGCAATGTATAAATAAGCAGCCAAAAAGCATCATGATTTCTCTTGAGATTAGTTCTGATCCTCTACCATTTTGTATATCTCGTTGGCTTAAGAAAAAAATACATCCCCACTGGAAACAAAGAGATGAAACACAGAGAAAAAACCAACACATGAGATAATACGTCAAAGTTTGTCTTGTGACAAATGAAAATGATTCAGTCACCAACATCAATGGTAAATTGGACATATTTACATCGCAAATCAAACCAACAAATGGGACCAGCCTTTAATCATACCTTTTAGGTTATTAAGATTTCTTCGTAAAAACCTAAGTCGAGGTTATAACGAAACCCTCTAAGATTAAAGTGGTATGATTCTGAATTAGACATAACCTTGGAAGTTGAAGCCTCCCGTGAACACAACATAGATTCTAAATTGTACATAACCTTGAAATCAGAGGATATCATCAAGCTTACTCCGAGTCCCAGATGGTTTATCTTCAATTCCAATTCAATACCAAGGTTCCCGTGAACTCACCGTTTGTATCTGAGAGCAACATCACTTTGCCGTTTATTCCGAGGTTCTTCAAAGCTTCCATCAAGAAGGCGTCTTTCATGGAGATTTAGGGAATGATACCCAATTATCATTAAAATGATTTCGACAGTTTTTCAATGTTTATATCGATTATGTTCAGATTTTTCAATGGAATTAAGAATACCCGATTAAGATCCAGTTTTAACTTTTAATTGCAAACCAAAATTGTCACAGGATTGTCAAAACAAACCAATATACGTGTTTTGGTTTATTAGGGTCTAACGATTTTAGGTTTAAATTACGAAAATGACGCAATGAATGATTTAAATCTCGGTGGCACACTGTGTAAATATTAAGATAAAATAAGGGTAATTTTTCAAATGTACTTCAGTTTTAATAGATTAAAAGTTTTTGAATTATATTTCTCAATTAGGTATAGATCCGCGTCTAGTAAATTTTTGATCTTTGTTTAGTAGGTTCTTCACATGTCTCGCTCTCTTTTACGAAACAACATACATAGACATGTGAAGATGTTTGTATGCATCCATGTAACGATGTTTGTATGCATCTATGGTCTCTTGATAGGTAAATAATTTAATTTATACATAATTTCCACCTGACATTATAGTCATGTTTGTTTTATAAACGCCATGACCGGCGGTAGCGAATCAAAATTGCAACTATGGCCACCGCAAATACAGCACAAACACGACACCACATATTTGTTTATTTAGTCGCTGCAGCAAATATAGACCAGGAAACACAACGCTTAAAATATCAGCGACAATGGAAACTCCGTTTTCACGTCTCCGGTTGTCTGTTGCGACTGTTTTTAATTAGAATATCAATGAATTTGTTGCTGTCGTAGGTTTAGTTTCTGCCGCTGCCGCTAGTCGTTGGCGTTTATAAAACGAACAGAGCATATATATAAATTATAAAACATGGTATATTAAATTAAACATATAGTAAATTAATAAATACTTGTAAGAATATCGATATTTTGTATCAAATTGTTGCACTATGTGCTTAAACAACCTACCAAAACTTTTCAACCTTCACTATTGGTTTGATAGACTTGATGCAATAATTCCGGGTTTCGTAACCTAAACAATCACAATCAATTTTGATTACAAATCTAAAGAATCTGGGATCGAATACCTCTCGACTAACTTAGGTCATGATTGTGCAATATAAATGGGAACAACTAGACTTAGCTCATCTCTTTTGTTCCTAGCAAAAGCAAACTACTTTGGGATCAACACGAGCAATGGAATGAGATAAAAACTTACATCAAAGACGAAACAACTCAAGGAAGATCGGAGTGTTAAGCTAGATGAGCTTCCAACCGAAAACCAATTGGTGATAAGTGGAGTGGTCCATCTATCTTATATATTGCTAATGATTTCTTCCAATTACCAATGTGGGACATTTGTCCCTAATATGTCCCCTCGAGGTGATGGCTCTTTGAGCGTCATCTCGGAATGTTTAGGAAAGGAATGATGGGCTGACTTTGGGCTTAATCGTTTATGGATTGGGTTGGATTGTTTAGATCGGGTTTTGATATCATGTTGAGCTCTTTCAACTTTAAACCAATTGATAATAAGTGGAGTGGTCCATCTATCTTATATATTTTTAAGGATTCATTTCAACTACCGATGTAGGACATTTGTCCCTAATACAGAGAAGCAATCAAGTCGAGACTGTGAGAAAGCTGCGTAGATGAAGAACACAGTCAACGTTTAGCGTTAGGTTTTGTAACCCATTATTATAGAGAAAAGGGTTAAGAAAGATTTATGCATGTTATTATTCTAAATGTCAGTATCCATTAGATATTATCACTAGATTAAGAAAAAATGTATAATAGATCCAATGACAAAAGTTGTAAATATCTTAATAATTAAAGGTCTATTAACTTAGTTGGTTGATGAGAGTTGTGAACTCGCCACATCAGCTGTAATGGTAAAATTGTTATTATTATACTGAAGCAAAATTTGTTATTAATTTTTTTATTAATAAGTAAATGATGATATTCAGCACGGAAGTAAACAAATATGTTACATAATGATGGGGTAATGATAAAATTATCACATGCTAGATTTATATGATAAAATAAATATTAAGTTAAAATAACAATAATTGGAAAAGTTTTTGTGAAGTATGGATATTGGATACGTCAAGATTCAATCTATACTAATAAAAGGGAGCTTTAGAAGCTCCATAAAGTATCCACATCAGCATAAAAAATTTCTTCGAGAATATGACACATGGCATTAAAAAAAAATGATAAATAATTTACAATATAAAAAATAAATAAAGAATAAGTAGATATATCCGGAAATAGAAATATTACATTAAACATCTATAGTAATAAATAAAGAATAAGTAAATACATAAAAAAATAGAAATATTACATTAAACATCTATAGTAATATTATCATTAGATATAAGAAAAAAAAGTAAATATACAATTTAAAAATGGAAAAACTACAATAAACATTTATCTTAATACTATCTTAATAAAAAATAGAAATAGTATAGAAGGGAGCTTTAGAAGCTCCATAAAGTATCCACATCAGCATAAAAAATTTCTTTGAGAATATGACACGTGGCATTAAAAAAAAAATGATAAATAAATTTACAATATAAAAAATAAATAAAGAATAAGTAGATATATCCAGAAATAGAAATATTACATTAAACATCTATAGTAATAAATAAAGAATAAGTAAATACATTAAAAAATAGAAATATTACATTAAACATCTATAGTAATATTATCATTAGATATAAGAAAAAAAAGTAAATATACAATTTAAAAATGGAAAAACTACAATAAACATTTATCTTAATACTATCTTAATAAAAAATAGAAATACTACAATAGTAATATTAGCATTTGATATATATATATATACAAATAATAATAAGTATACAATATAAGAAAAAAATAAATACACAATGTAAGAATAAAAATATCATATTAAAATAAAAAATAAGTAAATATACAATTCAGAAATAGATATATTACATTAAATATCTATCACAATATTATCATTTATTAAATAAAAATAAAAATTAAATAATAATAAATATAAAATTGAATAAAATAAATAGTGATTAAATATACAATATAAGAAATAGAAATATAAATTAAAAAAATTAGAATAAGAAAATATACAATATAATAAAAAAACAATAAAAATATATATAAAATATAAGAAATAGAAAACCTAAATTACATATCGATTTTAAAATGTATAGTAAAATAAATTATAAGTAAATACACAATAGGATAAATGAAAATATTACATTAAACATATATCTTAATATTATAATAACTAAATATATTACATAAGAAAAATAAATAATTGGTAAATATATATACTAATAAAATAGAGTATTTGAGGTTTCATAGAGCGTTCACATCAGCATAAAATCTTTCTTCCAGAAAATGTCACGTGATATTAAAAAATCAATAATAAATAATTTTACAATATAAAAAATAAATAAAGGATAAGTAAATATATCCATAAATAGAAATATTATATTAAACATTTATAGTAATAAATAAAGAATAAGTAAATATATTGAGAAATATAAATATTACATTAAAGATCTATAATATTATTATCATTTGATATAAGAAAAATAAATAATAAATAATGAATAAGTATACAATATAAGAAAAAACTAATAAGTAAATATACAATTTAAAAATGGAAAAACTACAATAAACATTTATCTTAAAATGTAAAAGATAATACTAAAATATTGAGAAAAAATAATAAGTAAATATACAATTTTAAAATGGAAATACTACAATAAACATTTATCTTAATACTGTAATAATAAAAAATGGAAATACTACAAAGTAATATTAGCATTTGATATAAAAAATAAGTATGCAAAATAAGAAAAAATAAATACTAAATAAATACACAATATAAGAAATAAAAATATCATATTAAAATAACAATAGGTAAATATAAAATTCAGAAATAGATATATTACATTAAATATCTATCATAATATTATCACTTATTATAAAAAAATAAAATTAAATAATAATAAAATATACTATTGAAAAACAATAGTGATTAAATATACAGTATAAGAAATAGAAATATAAAGCAAAAATAGAATAAGTAAAATATAATATAAGAAAAATAAAAAATAAGTAAATATAAAATATAATAAATAGAAAAACTAAATTACATATCGATTTGAAAATGTATAGTAAAATAAATTATAAGTAAATGCACAATAGGATAAATGCAAATATTACATTAAACATATATCTTAATATCATAATAACTAAAAATATTATATAAATAAATAAATAATAGGTAAATATATAGTATAAGAAATAAAAATATTGCATTAAACATCTACTGTAATATTATAATAACTAAATATATAATATAAGAAAAATAAATAATAAGTAAATATACGATATATGAAATGAAATATTACATCAAACATACAATATAAGAAATAGAAATTTTACATCAAATATCTATTGTAATATTAAAATAAGTAAATAAATAAAATGTATAGTAAAATATATAATAAGTAAATATACAATATGATATATATATATATATATATATTACCTATAAAATCCTAAAATTAGAGTATATAGATTTATATATAATAAATAGAAATATTATATAAAACATTTACCGTAATACTTTAAATATAAAATATAAAAAATAATAAGTAAATATACAATATAAGAAATAGAAAAATATATCAAACATATATCGGAAAAATGTATTTTAAAATAAATAATAAGTAAATATACAATATAATAAATAGAAATATTACATTAAACATCTATCGTAATATTATCATAGATATAAAATCAAGAAAATTAGAATAAGTAAATATATAATATAAGAAATGAAAAAATACTTTAAACATCTATCTGAAAAATGTATACTTTTACGTTTTATCATTTCTAAATATTTTTATAAGTAAATATACAATATAAAAATAAATAATAAGTAAATATACAATATAAGAAATATAAATATTACATTAAACATTTATCATAATGTTATCATTTGATATAGAAGCAAGAAAATTAGAATAATTAAATATTTAATATAAGAAAAATAAACAATAAGTAAATATACAATATAAGAAATGATAAAAACTAAATTAAACATCTATCTGAAAAATAGTAAAGTAAATAATCAGTAAATAAACAATATAAGAAATATAAACATTTCATTAAACATCTATCATAATATTAGAATAAGTAAATATAAAATATAAGAAAAATAAATAATAAGTAAATATACAAAATAAGAAATAAAAATGTTACATTAAACATCTATCGTAATATTATCATTTAACATAAAAGAAAGAAAATTAAAATAAGTAAATATACAATATAAGAATAAATAAACATATAATATAAGAAAAATAAATATTACATTAAGCATCTATCATTATATTAGAATAAGTAAATATTCAATAGAAGAAAAATAAATATACAATATAACAAATAGAAAAATTACATTAAGCATCTATCTGAAAAATGTATAGTAAATATACAATAGAAAAGATATAAATATTACATTAAACATCTATTATAGTATTACCATTTGATATAAAAACAAGAAAATTAGAATGAATAAATAAATATATAATATAAGAAAATAAATAATAAGTAAAATACAATATAAGAATATTCATATAGTTAACATCTGAAAATCAAAATAGTTCCGCGCACCCGTGCGGATATTACTTTTGATTTTTTTATATGTTGATATTTGTTTTTTTTCATAATTAATGTTATACATTTTAGATGTGTCGTAATAACTAATTGTATTTAAAAGACCTTGACTGAATCGCGTAATATAGTTATTTTTGGTACAAATATTAAACCCGCTTCAGATACATTTGTTATTTAGATATTTTTAAATTTCTATACATCAAAACTGAATTTTTCCAAACCCAGAAGGACCCAACTCAAAACCCACACACAAATTTAAAATATTCAAGCGAGGCCTAGTTTCAAAAAAAAAAATGGTACCCAAAAGGAACAACTGATACCTAAATGGATAATTAACGTTCATGCTTAACTGATTTTATAAACTAATAAAACAAATTCTTTCTATGTGTTTGGCTAAAGTAAGTGAAATAGAAAAAATATATTTAATAAAATAATCATATAGAGTGAAATATCAAGTAACAATAAATATAATATAGTTATTATTTTTATTTAAATTATTATTTTATTCACAAAAAATATCTTTTGAATTCTGTTTTGGGTACGTAATTTTCCACCAATTGAAACTAAAAAATTTTAGTAAAACAAACTAAACTGAACATTACCATATGAAAAATTCAGTTATTTTACACTTTTGATTTTATAATTGGCACAAATTTAATATTGATTAACTAATAAATAAAATTCTGCACTATTATTGTTATGGTAATTTAATTAATGATGTGATGTATTCTTAACATAATATAATTAATGAAATTGTTAAATTGAGTGAAATATGGAAATACAATTAATGTATTTATATTAATGAAGTTACTAAAATAGCACTATAATTCTTTTTTATATACTACTACATATATGTTTCCAAACAATTCTCTTTTCAATTTTAATAATATAGATGTGTAGTATATTTTAATTTTTATTATTTATAAATGACCTAATGGATTAGGACTAAAAACGTTGAAACTCAAAACCAAATAAGTAGCGGATCGGTCTCTGTCATGCTCGTCTCTTCATATAGTCGAAACTATTGACCTTTTTGAAGCTTTTGTCACAAAAATAGATCTTAAGAAAAAATGACCAAAATAGATTTTTTTTATTTTAATAGATTTTTTATTTTTTTTTAATTTTAAACCTCACCTCCAAAATCGTACTGCATAACTCTAAACCATAAGTTTAGATTAATTAACTCAATGAGCATAAATATATATTTACATCATTTGATAAAATCTATTTTGGTCATTTTTCTTTTTAACTCCTATTTTGGGATAAAAATTTTTGTAGGTATATTTTAATTTTTATCTCTTTTTTTATATACTACTACATATATGTTTCCAAACAATTCTATTTTCAGTTCTTTTTATTATTTATAAATGACCTAATGGATTAGGAATAAAAACGTTGAAACTCAAAATCAAATAAGTAGCGGATCGGTCTCTGTCATGCCCGTCTCTTCATATCCTCGAAACTATTGAAAAAATTGAAAACCAAATCCATTGAATGGCGAGGGAACTGGCAGAGAAAGCTAAAGAGGCTTTCTTAGATGACGACTTCGATGTGGCCGTTGACTTATACTCCAAAGCCATTGACTTGGATCCCTCTTGCGCCGCCTTCTTCGCCGATCGTGCTCAGGCCAACATCAAAACCGATAACTTCACTGGTAATCTCATCCGTCCACCCAAAGATACCTCATTTAAATACTCTCTTTTGAGGGTTCATCCTCTTGCGTCGGGTTCTGTTTTTCTTTTTTGTCTTTTGCTGTCTCCTTACGTAATTCGGTTGTTCGTAGCGGAACCAAGTTTGATTCTTTATCGGTTTAGTTTAGCTTTCATCAGTTTGATGTTCACATTTTTATCAGGTTGAAGGGTTGTGTTCCTTTGAAAAAGTGTCTCTATGCATCCTTATTGCTGTCTGATTCTTGGATCTTACATATGTTTTTTGTTCTTCTCCATGAGCAGAAGCTGTTGCAGATGCGAATAAAGCCATCGAGTTGGAGCCTACTTTGGCTAAAGCTTACCTTCGAAAGGGGTATAGTATTATCATCAATCTCTCGGTATTGAGTTTAATGATGCTTTGATGATATATTTAAATTTAGTGATATACTATTATGTATTCGCAGTACTGCCTGTATGAAGCTGGAAGAATATAGTACTGCTAAAGCAGCCCTAGAAAAAGGCGCTTCTGTTGCACCAAATGAATCGAAGTTTAAGAAGATGTTAGATGAATGCAATCTTCTCATTGCAGGTATCACATAAGCTCCTGCATAGCTTAAAAAAGGAACTACGCGTTTCTCAATATATTCCTACACTCGGGCTTAGATTTATAATATAAGGCTTAGATTTTTATATAATCTTTTTTTTAATCTCTGTTTAGAGGAAGAGAAAGACTTTGTTCAGCAGATGCCACCGGCTTTGCCTTCAGGGTCTACAGCACCACTAGCAACAGCAGCTGATGCTCCTCCTGTTCCAAGTCCTGCAGCACCTGTCAAACCTATGTTCAGGAAATCTAGTTATCGGAATTGTTGCTTTCTTTTTTCATTTTCGTATCACTTTATATCTCAGACTCGATGGTTTCAACAGACACGAGTTCTATCAGAAGCCGGAAGAAGTGGTGGTGACGATTTTCGCTAAAGGAATACCAAAGCAGAACGTAAATGTCGAGTTTGGTGACCAGATTGTGAGTATCCTGCCATTAGACATTTGACTGAACTTGTAAGCCTATCTCGCTCTGTAATCAAAAACTGTGTGACTGGGTCTTTTGTGCAGCTGAGCGTTGTGATTGAAGTTGCTGGAGAGGAAGCTTATCATTTCCAGCCAAGATTGTTCGGGAAGGTATATTGATACGACAAATTGTATGCATGCTTTTACTAAATCATTCTTCATGGGTGTTATATAGATAATACCAGAGAAGTGCAGATATGAAGTATTGTCAACCAAAGTTGAGATCCGTCTCGCAAAAGCAGAGATAATCACTTGGGCCTCCCTTGAATATGGCAAAGGGCAAGCTCTTCTGCCTAAACCCAATGTTGCATCAGGTTTCTTTTACCCTGTGTGTTTATTTGGCCTCAAAAGATACCATAATGATTATATATATATTATATATTCGAAACCACAGTTGTACTTCCTTAAACAACTGAAGTAAAAACGGACTCTTCTCATGTATTTTTATGTTGATATGCAGCGGTTTCGCAGAGGCCAGTGTACCCATCTTCTAAGCCTGGAAAAGACTGGGACAAGCTGGAAGCTGAAGTGAAGAAGCAGGTTCCTCTTTTAGCTCCAGAGGCCTTGAGTTACATTACTTTAATATTAGTTCTGCTCATTGCTTTTGAATGTGCAGGAGAAGGATGAGAAGCTAGATGGAGATGCAGCTATGAACAAGTTTTTCAAAGATATATACCAGAGTGCTGATGAGGACATGAGGCGAGCCATGAACAAATCATTTGTCAGTTTATCAGTCTGTCTTTCGGTTTAATAACTTATCTTTTGTTCTTTTGCTGATGGTATACCTTCTCGGGTTGTCTTGGGTGTGACAGGCAGAGTCTAACGGGACGGTGCTGTCTACGAACTGGAAAGAGGTTGGGACTAAGAAAGTGGAGAGCACTCCACCAGATGGTATGGAGCTTAAGAAATGGGAGTATTGATCTATTTAAATCCTCTGATTTTTGTCAAAAGTTCTGACAAATCTTTCAACTTTAAAGTTTCTTTTGGTTTTTTGAATTTATCTCTTCTTCATTCTTGCGTCGTCTGCAAAAACGTTCTGATATTGTATTAGAAAACCTCGCAAGTTTGTGTTATGTATAGTTACTTCTCTGTCGAAAGATTTTCACGAGATTCTTGCATTTTGATATTAAGTTAGATGCATAAACCCCAACTTGCAGTTGAAAAATGTGGTCGACCATTACAGAAACAAATTCAACAGACAAAATTATCAAAAACAACCTAGCAAAAACTTTGTTGCCTCAATTACCTACATTGATCTTTTAGGTATGGAATCCATCGGCTTTGCTCTTCTCTTTATTCCCCCTACTGATACGAAGGTCTTAACCACCTCTTCCTCCCTGCAAAAGAAGTTAAAATATCAACCTGATATCTATTTAATATTGTGAAAACGGATAAACCATGTGCTAGTATGAGTTGGATAGTATTTTACCTTGTGGTACTGAAAACTACAGACCTCTGCCTAAGAATCTATACGAATCGTTATATTAGCACTTAAATCATAGATGTGAATATGAATCTATACGAATCCTTATATTAGCACTTAAATCATAGATGTGAATATGTGATATGGTTTGTGATGAACTCCGTGAAAGCGAATTCGATTGTCCCTGATACTTTGGAAGGATGATCTGATGGTTTGAAGGTGATCAGATGGATATTTGGAATGATGATGATGGAATTGGATGGATAGAAGTCGAGATGGTTGATGAACTTCAGTCATTATCTATGGGATAATCAAAATTTGTGTAGATGTGTCGCTGATCAAGAGAATGAACTATGTTTTCGATCAATGACAAGTTTGCATTCAAAGATTGAACTCTTTAGCATTCAATGTTTTAGAATTAGTTTTTGATAAAAAGGTGAATAAATATTATTCACGCCGTGCAGCTTTCATATATAGTCTTATAATGTGTGAAAAATAGAAAAAAAGTAGAAAACTAGGCAAAGACTTCGTAGAAAACTAAAAACATAGAAAACAGAAAAGAAGACTAAGGCTACTGACTAGAAATGAGTGTGTTTGAATGCCTCTTTGCCTGACCACGACCTTGACTCATTTTATTGATATTCCTTTGTGAAATGGGCAAGAAAAACATCAACAAAGGCCTGGCGAAATTGGTTTGAAACAAATCCAAACTGAATTGTTCTGAACTTCTCCTTGGGCTGAAAAGGGCCCATTTTGCCCAACAGCTAAACCAGCTCCTTCTTCAGTGTCACTTAGCTCATTCAGCTCATCCCGCTCTAGGTTAGTGTCACTTAGCTCATGTATCTCATCTACACTCACTTCAGCTGGTCTTAGCTCATACACACTCTCTTTAGCTGGTTTCAGCTTAATATGCTCGTCTTTTATCCATCCTGGTTTGTCCTTTGTTGGATAAATCAGTTGGCTCGGCCGTGGTTACATCATCCCCTCCTCCTTTTAAAAAAATTGTCCTCAAATATGTATCTCCTACATCAAAAGGAAAAATGTAAGACACAAGACAGAGGTTCAAATAAAGAAACATGTAAGAAACGACAAAGAAATTTTTTAGAATGAAACCTCCTTGGAATGTTGAAGCTATTTTCCTCAACTACTTTCATCTCCAAATCTCTGTCTGATAAGCATGGTTTATGCTCTCGTTCTTTACACTCTTTTGAGGCAGAACCTGTTGATCCTGGACACTGAAAACATAGACTAGATATCCAGTGTCATATAGGCCAGACATGTTCCTAATCTGATCAATAACCAGTAGTTTCTTTCTCAGAACATGCTGCACTTGTTTCAGACTCCAAATGCACATCAAAGTAAGTATTGTAGACTAGAATGGTATCAAGGCACGCAGTAACATTGAAAAACTTCAAAATGTGCCTAGCTTTCTCATAATCATAACACAAATGAATAAGTTTAATCTGAGAATTACTTATCAAAAGCTCATCATGTTTATCAAAGAAAGTGTTGTAAACCAGAATGTTTCCAAGGCATGAAATACCATAAATCATATCCAATACGTGTCCAACTTGATCAGATTCAGAACACAAAAGTTTAAGTTCAAGAACATAATCATTTAGCACATGTCTCACATGTTTAGCGGAAATTTAGAAGAATGTGTTATACACTAATATATCACCAAAGTTCAAAACAACATCATTCTACAAGCATGATTCCAAAAAAACCAAGATTTATCAGATTCAAAACAAGAATGAGCAGGTTACAAATTATAATTAAAATCAAACTCGATTTCAGCTCTAAGTGATTTTGGTTCATGCAACTTCCTAACCATGAATTCTTCCAAGGCACATTGGATGTAAACAAATAATTAGTGACCAGTTCTTGTCTAGAAATGCTCAGATCAAAGCTATCTTAAAAACAAGTAAATGAATCACAAGGTTTGCTCAAACAAAAATAAAGTTGTTGCAGAACAAGCTCTAATGTCTTTTTCTTGTTGATCAAAGCTTCTGCTATGTTTCATAAACTGCTCAAAACTCAAAACTCAAAACATGACCATGATTGATTTCTTTACCATATTTAAAACGTTTTTGCTCTGAAAATTTATCCGGTTCAAGTTTCTTAAAAGAATAAATCATGTTATCAAAAACAGAGTTTGAAACACAAAATTCTTTAACTTTGTTTAGACCAAAATATTTTACATCACTATAAGAGATCATAATATGTCAGTCACAAAATTAACCAGAACAATATCCTTACAATGCTCTTGGGAGTCCAAAGAAAATGACTTAGTATTTGTTTCTGCTTCAATGTTGTTTGGCTACTTCAATACTTCTTCTTGTGGTAAACTCTTATGTGCTTCTTGTGCTGAGACTTCTTTTAAGACTTGAGACACTAAAACAAGACTACTCGGACGCATTGGTTCAAGATTAGTTAGTTATTCATAGTTTTTCTTGATAACAAGTTGAGATTGAGGAGAGAAAAGAAAACACTCAGGTTCTGTCTCATGTACTTTCCTTACCTTAATTGTTTTTGTTCCCATCTCTTGGGGAGCCTGATCTTGCTTGCTATAACTCCTTGGACCATCAATATTTGAGGAAGGACGTGAGATTAGTCTCCTTTGCTGGTCTGTTACAAAATCTTGGAGGTACTTGTTGTGCAATTATTTTGAAATCATCTTTGAATTGTCGACTATCCCAATAGCCAAGTTGTGCTTGAAGTTTATGAGACTTCCTTGTGTAATCAAGACCATAGCAAGGTCCTGTATCTTTTTTGGCATATATAGGATGGTATCTTCTCCCCTTAGTTGGTTTATCCAGCCTCACTGATCGTGCCTTTTCATGCACAAAATCAGAATGGTTAAAAACCGATTTTTCTTTTCTATACAAATTTTGTCTTTTTTCCAGCAATTTTTTTGTGGAAGGACTGAATTGATAATGATGTGTGCTCCTCCTGTTACGACTTCCCAGTGACCTCCTAGATGGTGTCCTTTCCTGCTCATAACCAGACTCATCAATAGCATAAGAATCTCTTTTTCTCATAGATTTTCCCTTCTTTCTAAGGTTGTTGTTGTTGCAGAGTTGAACTGGTTATAATCTATTTCCGTTTCAGGACGTCTCATTCAGCCATTGCTTCCTCCAAACATGGCTTCCTATTAAGAAACATAAAACTAAAGATTAGCACAAATAAGAGTAGTCGGAGCCTCACAATCTCTCAAGTGTTTTCTCTCAAGTTTTTCAGAGAACAAATCCCAATCCCCCAAAAAGAAGAAAGAGATAGACAAACTGCAATATTTTTGTTTTGCAAGAGGCTTTACCACATGAAGCTATATTTCTCCTCAGCCTTAGTCGGATTTCTCCTCGCCTTTCTATGTTTTTTTTTGATGAAATGGTTGGCCCTCTTGCAGATACAACAGATAGACATGAAAGAGATGAACATATTCAATAGAAACAGCGAGATCAAACAAGGTTCCCAAAGAGAGAGAATTCAAAAAAATTAGAATCAAACCCTAGATCAAGAGCCTTCAATCTGCTCTGATACCACCTGATGAACTCCTTGTAAGTGAATTCAATTGTCCCTGATACTTTGAAGGAAGATCTGATGGTTTGAAGGTGATAGGTTTTTGGAATGATGATGATGGAATCAGATGGATAGAAGCCAAGATTGTTGATGAACTTCAGTGATGATCAAAACTTGTGTAGATGTGTCGATGATCAAGAGAATGAACTATGTTGTCGATCAAAGACAAGTTTGCATTCAAAGATTGAACTTTTTAGCAATCGATGTTCAAATATGAACAAAGAAATCACGGTTTATAAAAAGGTAAATAAATATTATTCACGTCGTGCAGCCTCCATATATAGTCTTACAATATGTGAAAAACAAAGAGGAAAGTAGAAAACTAGGCAAAGACTTTGTAGAAAACTATAAACATATAAAACAAAAATGAAGACTAAGACTATTGACCAGAAATAAGTGTGTTTGAATGCCCTTTTGCCTGACCACGAGCTTGACTTTTTTTGTTGATATTTTTTTGGTGCAAATGGGAAAGAAAACCATCAGAAAAAGCCTGGCCGAAAGTGGTTTGAAACAGATCCAAACTAAATTTGTTATGAACATCTCCTTGGACTGAAAAAGACCCATTTCACAAAGCAGCTAAATCAGCTCCTTCTTCAGTGTCACTTAGCTCATTCAACTAATCCCACTCCAGGTTAGTGTCACTTAGCTCATATAGCTCATCTACACTCACTTCCGCTAGTTTTAGCTCATACACAATCTCTTCAACTGGTTTCATTTCAGTATGCTTGCCTTTCATCTATCATGGTTTGTCATTTGTTGGATAATCAGCTGGCTCGGCCATGATTACATTAGTTTGAAAAATGTTTTTTTCTTTATTTTTGATGACGAAAGCTCCATATTTTATTATCTCAACTTCAAAGAGTTGATGTCTAGGACCAACCCGCTTGGAACCTAAGAGTGATCGATGGGCCTATGGAGGGGTGTAGTTTATCTCTAACAAACTCCATCAGCCTGACCAGGCTGCGTTGCTATGTCCACTTGGTTTTCTGCAAGTGTTGTATCAATGTCACGTCCTTATGTATTTTCTGGGACACTCCTCTTCATTATAAGAGTTGGCATCAGAGTTTTGCTGACAGTACCAAGCATGTCATTACCTGGATGGTTGTCTCCTCTATTAGTGTCGACTAACATGGATTAACATAATGCTTATTTTAATCTGCAGATCCTTAATCAACACAGAAGACATACCTAGTGAACAAAATGAGGGACGTGTGGACGGTGGTTGCTGTCATAATCTGGAAAACTGTAAATGATTGATGTTTTGATGAATAATTGTATTCAAAAGATCGGAAAAGTATAGTTGAGTAATCGCCATTCGTTGGAGATCTTGTTCTACGGTTTTCGCTATAGTATGATATGAAGAAGATTTTTGTTTCATGTTGAGGACCTTAACGCCATATGTATATTTTAGCTTCAGTTGATTGGGGAGGTGATTGATCTTAATTGATAAGGAGAAAGTGACCTTTATTGATTACAGCCATTATCACTTTAGATTTTTGAATTGAGAAAAAAAAACAGATTTTGACGAAGGTTATATTTGAAAAAACTTTGATCATCACATAAATGAGTCAAATTTATCAATTTAGTTCCAACATGTAAGATTTGAAGTTGGAAAAAAAAAACAAAGACATTTAAAAAAAGTAGGAGAATTTGCCAAAATAGAGCAAATAAACACCATCTTTGTCCCCTTGGTATAATTTTTTTTGTTTCTTTTTTACCTAAATTGCCCTTTCCATTTTTAAAAACTTACTGAAAATAGTTTTATGAATCAAAAAAATCTATTTTAAATATAAACAATTGATGAACTACTCATATGCACACACTGATATATTTTTTTTTTGTAAAACTTGATAAATTAAAATTTAAAAATTATGTTCTACGAGAAAGTGGAAATCGATTTCTAGGTAAAACATGTTATTCTACGTTTACAAGAATAGAATTCTACTTTTGTGTTGAATTCTAATTTTAAGGAATGTGAAGTCTACGCATATTAAAGATATCTATAATTTTTCCGAATGCAATTTCTACTTTTATATTTATTTCTAAAACCATTAGAATTCGAAATCTAAAAAATACTCATAAGTCTACGTATAGTAGAAACTGCTTCCGGACTTGTGGTGTTTTATCTACTCATTGTAGAACGTACATTCTACGGAAAATATTAACCCTAAATCCAAAAAAATAAGGAAAATTCAGTTACAAAATATTTTTCCGAATGCAATTTCTACTTTTAGATTTATTTCTAAAACAATTAGAATACGAAATCTAAAAAGTACTCATAGTCTACTTATAGTAGAAACTGCTTACGGACTGGTGGTCTTTTATCTACACAATGTAAAATGTACCTTCTACGGAAAGATAAATTTCTGTTACAAAATATTTTTGACATATTTTTAAAATATCTAGTTTCCTAAAACGTGTATAGGCAATTTTGCTAGCCCAAAAATTAAAAAAAAATGAGCTATCCTCTTGTTTTTCATCAAACCATGAGTTCTCAATTTGTTTTCTTGTGATTTTCACAACTCTTCTTCTAATACGATGCATATCTATACATTATGTGGTGTATGGGAATTAAGTGCAACTACTGGATGGGTGTTTTCGGCTGATGAGAAAGGGGGTATGTTACTGATATTGGAATCGAGTTTTACCTTAGATGATTTAAATGTAATGGTTATGGAGGATTTTGATATCGAAGAAGCTACCTTAGACGATTTGGAGTTGAGTTATCTACCTACTGAGTTGATCAATACAGAAACATGTCCACCTGTTATCATTGCAAATGATAGACAAATTAGGAATTTTGGTGGTTTTCCTAAAAAGGATGTCTCGACTCGATTGTGTGTGACATATAAAGCAAAGGTTGAGAATCCCAAGAAATCCAATTTCGATCTTAACAAGCCTCCAACAGATTCAAGTACTGATGAAGCCGAGGGAAATCTTTGTTATAATGGGGACGATTCAGAGAATGTGTTTTCTGAGATGCAAAGAGAGAAGAAGAAGAAGAAAGAGAAGATGAAACAAGTTGAAGTTGATATTTTCGATTATGATGCTGAAACGATTCCATCTGAAGTGTCAAAGTTTTCTTTGCTGGAAGTTGTTAAGAAGGGTCAATTTTTTCAGACAAAAACTTTACTGAAGGCGACTTTCGAGATATGTGCAATGAAGCATAAATTTGGCTATCAGGTTATCAAATCAGATAGGGAACTTTGGTATATTAGATGCGCAGATAAAACATGCAATTGGGGTGTTAGAGCTGATAGTTTGAAGAAATCTACTTATTTCATTATAAAGAAGTATGTCGGTGAACATACATGCGCAACTTCAAGCAAAAGTAACTCGGGTAAGACTGCTTCCGCTAAAACGATAGCCGGTCTGATAATGCATAAATATGAAGGCGTCAAGGAAGGGCCAAAACCTAATGATATCATACAGATTATGCGTACTGATCATGGATGTGAGATCTCATATTCCTTAGCATATGATTCACGTGAATATGCGATCAATGTAGTTAGAGGTATTCTAGAGAAAAGTTATGGAAAAATACCAAAATACTTGCACATGTTGGGAGAGGCTAATCCGGGTACACATTCAGCGTATGATATTGACAAGAGTGGTAGATTTTGATATATGTTTATCGCATTTGGGCAATCGATTAGAGAATTTAACAAAGTCATCAGACAGGTTATTGTGGTTGATGGGACTTTTTTGAAGAGTAAATACAAAGGAGTTCTACTAGTTGCAACTGCTTTAGACGGAAACTCTAATTTGTATCATATCGCGTTTGGAGTAGTCGACTCAGAGAATGATAGTCCTTGGGAATGGTGTATGAGACAACTAAAGGTTGTCATTGCTGATGATCAACATTTGGCTTTTATTTCGGACATGCAGGTGTCCATTGCCAAAGCGATTGAGAATGTGTATCCAACAGCTAAACATGGTATTTGTATTCATCATTTGTTGAGTAATGTGGTAACATATTTCAAGGGGAAAGGTCTTGCTGGGTTGGTTTCAAAGGCGTCGAAGGCTTATAGAGTTGCTAATTTTGAAAATTTGTTTGCTAATGTTTGTAATATCAGTCCGGCAATTGGAAATTATCTTAGGGAGGCTGATGGACATAAATGGGCAAGATGTCAGTTTCCTGGATACAGATACGACATAAGGACAACCAACCCTGATGAATCTATTAACTCTGTCTTGCGTTCAACGAGAGAGTATCCAATGATTCCTCTGTTGGATAGTATCAGGGAAATGTTGACACGGTGGTTTTTTAACCGTAGGAAACTGATTGCAGAGCATACACATCCTCTGACCAAACATGTGGAGAAGAAGATTGCAAGGAGAATCACAAAGGGCACAACATTTTCAGTTTACTCTGTTAGTGATAGTCGGTTGCTTGTTAGAGGTGATAAAATCGACTGCGTAGTTGATTTGGATAGTCGGACTTGTTCATGTGGAAAGTATGATCTTTTGAAGATCCCTTGTAAACACGCCATTAAAGCTGGTTTTCATGCTGGCAGAGAACCACACACGTTAACTGATTTGATGTACACGACTCGAGCTTGGAGAGAAGCTTATCATGAAAGCATAAATCCTATTGCTGTTCCTGAGGATGCTTGGTCCATTCCTGAAGTTGTTAAGAAAGTGAATGTGCTGCCACCAGAAACAAGAAAATCAGTTGGACGAAAAAGAAAACGCAGATATGAAACCGTTGAAGACAAAATTCGATCATCACAAATAGCACAAAACAAAGAGCCTCGCAAGTGTAGTAGATGTGGTATTAGTGGCCAGAATAGGGCAACTTGTGAACTAGCTATATAGTACACAAAAAAGTGGTAAGGGTCAACTAACATTCAGTCGAATTAATCTCGTTTCATACTAGGTTTAAGCTTGTAATTTAAGCTTGTGTTGGGTTTTTTGGTACATGTTTCAAGTACGCAACTGCAAGGAGTGAAAGTTTTCAGGTGCAAGTGGTTTTTGATATGGAATGGTTTTTGTTATCGAATTTTTATGCTATTATGTTTTGAATGGTTTTTGATATCAAATGGTTTTTGTTATTGAGGAAAACAATAGTTGTTTCATTTTTATTGTAAAGAACAAGATGGTAAGAACCAAAAACTCATCTTATTCATAGTTAGAAACAATGTCTTGAACTCTTCATTCTTGGCTACTTTATCTTCCAAAAAACCACAAAATGCTTCCAAGACAACCTACTTCAATAGAATTTTTCTGCTTCCTAACTTCATCCTCCACGGTTTTCTTCAAACTCCTTTTAAGCTCTTCAATCTCTTCTGCAGTTCTCTTTTGCTCAGCATCTACCTTTCGAATCTCATCAAGCAAAGCTTCATCGAACCACTTAAACAAATGGGTTTCCTTCTTTCGCTACATCAAAAACCCATAAACAAATAAGAAAAAAAAATTGATGTACAAGGAAAATCGAAAACATTTGTGAAAACTCAATAACTTCTTCTTTCTTGAGTCTGCAAATAAAAAAATCGATGTAGAGAAACATAATTTGAATCTCAATTGTCAAAACTCGATAACTTTTTGATGTAAAAAATGATGTATAAGGGAAAACAAAGCAAAACAGAAATCGGATTTCAATTGTCAAATAATCGATGTGGAAGGGAAAACGAAGCAAATCTCATAGGAAAAAAATTGAATCCATGACCAAACAAAGGGTCTCGAAAATAAGATAACATGTGCACCAATTTCACATCTATAGAATCTTCTGTAAGGGTTCTCATCTGTTTTTGAATAGAGTATCACAACCCTTCTTCCACACCAGCATGCTGAAGGAACGCCTTCAGAGAATCGTCTGTGTGTCGTCATGGTTGAGAGAAAAGAGAATAGAGAGAAAAAGAAGAAAGTGAGAAAAGGCGTTTCAGAAAAATGGCCGATTTCGAGTTTATGTCTCGGGTGTAGGACAATCGGATCTCCACTGGGTCGGGTTTATATCGGGTATTAGGTTACAATCGGATCTCCACTGGGTCGGGTTTATGTCTCGGGTGTAGGGTATTGTTATGTCTTTTGTGGATCCTAATCTCGGGTTTTCTTAAAAGTTTTGAGTTTTGTGTCAAGTTAACATTCAGATTCTTAAAACCCAAACATTAAACAATAGATTAAGCATTCAAGTTAACATTCACATTCCTAAAAACTAAATGTTAATACAATAGATTAGGCACCTAAATCTAACTCAACACACTTAGAAGGTACACACTTAGGTGGCTCATACTTCGACATCCTCTCAATCAACTCTGGATCATTAGCTGCTTCCCATAGATCCCACATTGTCTTAATTCGAGCTCCCATGATGTTATCATCATCCACCAATGATAAATCCAACCCAAGAAAGTGGCATTCAATGTGTTTTAGAGTGTATACACCACAATGACAACTTTTTCGGTTAATACCAGTCATAAGGACATAGGAAACACCATAGGGAATGGTATTGAGATCCTTCTGAATACTCTCTGACTGAACGTCCTTCACTATCTGAGGAACTAGGGATGTGAATTCTTCGACTTCCTTGTGCCTTTGTTTACCCGCACAATCAAACACTTCTATATGGCTATTCACAAAGCTGATGCATAATGCAATCCAATGGTTGCGATTTACCCAGACAGGAACATACATCCGATCCACATCAACATTCCATAACTTTCGTGTTCTACCATGAGAAGGCAGCTGACCTTTGCCGTAATCCAACAACAATTTAATCAGGAAAATAAAAAGACAACATATATTAATCAGGAAATAATTTTATAATTGTCGTGTTCTACAAATAATTTTAAACATTAAGAGCTGTAAAAAAATACATAAATTAATCAGGAAAGAAAAAAACAACATATATACATACCTTATGAGGAATGAGTTCTCAAGCTCAATGGTGTCTTCATATGAAACTTTTGCTGCTCCTTTCCAATTGCTGCTCCTTGGACCAATGAAACTGTCACTGACTCTCTTGCCGCATATTTCTCCAAAATCAGGAATGACTTCCATAATCCAAACCTGGAGTGCATATGAGAATCCTTCGAAAATGTAGCTCTTCTTGTTATCCAATTTCTTCCTAATCTTGTCAATAGAGCTTAGCAAATAGTCGTACGAGAGAAGACCCCAATGGAACTGTCTAAACTTCTCAAGATCCATTGCTAACTTGATGTACATATGAGGGATGTTCACCTTCTCGTCTCTCCTCATAACCACACCCATCACGACGCATAGGTTGATCAACCTCAACCTATCAACCCGACTCCATTTGTGAACATTTTTTAAGTGGTCCTTCTTTATACACTTCAAGGAGATCTTACCACCCTCCTTTAGTAGCTTACTCCAAAAACCCAGGTCGGCTTTCCATTTCACCACTTCACTGCTACTTTCCTTTACTACTTTCAGGCCAGTCACCGCATGGTACTCTTGCAGGGAAAACCGCAGCGGATTCTTCGCAAAGACAAACCACTTATCATGCTTCTTCGAGGTGATCAACTCCTTACACAAGAAGCTATGCACCAAATTTGCCGAAAACTTGAGGCCATTTTCTTCAATAGCCATGATATGTGTGAATACAAGATCTCTCTTCACTTCTTCGTATTCTTCAGACATAGCCTTCTTCAGAATTTTGAGGAGTGACATGCGGCAGCTGTTGTTGATCTTCTTGATCTGAGGTTCAAGACCCTCTCCGTATAAACGCTTCGGCAACTCTAATTCCATATCTACAAAAGACAATAAATAGAAGAATATTAACACCATAAGACATAATGAAAATGTCATAAACACTACACTAAACAATTTTACAAACACGAAAACCCAACCACTATTATTTTGTTTAGAAATGAAATCAATTCACATACGAAAAAATTTAATCAAGCTAAGACAAGTCAATTCACACTCTCAATCAATTAATCAAACTAAGCCAACTCACAAACTAAATCGGTTCACATAATCAAACAGAGAGCGTGGAGGTCGAAAAGTATCAAGCCCCATAGCTAAAAGAAAACTACACTTCCCAAATATACAGAACCTAACCAATTTTTTCAGGAAAAGTTCTAAAGAAGTTAACATGGCCAATCTTAGTAACAGAAGCAAGATTCCATCACTACCCAAAAAGAAATGTCATAAACACTACACTAAACAGTTTTACAAACACGAAAACCCAACCACTATCATTCTGTTCAGAAACGAAATCAATTCACATACGAAAAAAATTAATCAAGCTAAGACAAGTCAATGCACACTCTCAATCAATTAATCAAACTAAGCCAACTCACAAACTAAATCGGTTCACATAATCACACAGAGAGCATGGAAGTCGAAAAGTATCAAGCCCCACAGCTAAACGAAAACTACACTTCCCAAATATACAAAACCTAACTGATTTCTTTAGGAAAAGTTCTAAAGAAGTTAACATGGCCAATCTTAGTAACAGAAGCAAGATTCCATCACTGCCCAAAAAGAAATTAAGCAGCAATTGATTGACATACATAACCTTAATCCTGAAAAACCCAAATCAGTAACAAAACATATAACAAACCTTAATCAGTTGAAGAACACAACCCCGATTCAAGAACGACATGTAACAAACCCTAATCAGTTGAAGAACAGAAAATCGATTGAAGAACCACATGTAACAAACCCTAATCATTTGAAGAACACAAACCCGATTGAAGAACACATGTAACAATCCCTAATCCGTTGAGGAACATGCAAAGAACAAGGGAAAGAGGGTATCTACAAATTCCAATCGGAGGAGCTAGCGAAGAACAAAAACAAAAACAAAAACAAAGGAGAAACAAGAAGAAGAAGTCTAACTTACCTTCGATTGATTTTCTCAACGAGATAGATGGAAATAGAGAGCGAGAGAGATGTCGGAGACAGAGGATGATTGAGAGAAAAGAGAGATGGAATTAGAGAGCGAGAGAGATGTCGGAGACAGAGGAGACTCGAGTTGGTCTTCTGCTTTTTGAGAAAAGAGAGAGAGAGATGTCGACGATAATAGATTTAGGGTAAGTTGATCTGGGGATTTTTTAGTTGTTTCTAATTTAATTTTGTTTTAATTATATTTTATTTTAATTCATTTTTTTTGTCAATATCCATTTAATTTTTAGTTTATATATAAATTGAGTTTTAAATTTATTAAATGATAAATAAATGATTAGTTTTGGGATTAAAAATAAAATTATACTGAAAAGATAAAATTAAGTTGATTTTATACAAAGGGGACAAAAATAATGTTTATTTGCTTTATTTTGGCAATTTTCTCAAAAAAAAATTCACATGAGTCGAGAATGTAGTTGAAAAATTAGGAGCTGCCACACGTCACGTTTTGAGAACTCTCTTCCTCATATGACATGAGAAAGAAAAAGGGTTAATTTGCCATATACACATAATAGATCAAAAAACTAAGAAAATAACCATGTATGACTTTTATGGGGATATGTATCAATTTATAACAGAAGTAGACAAAAAACTCCTCGTAAGCGTGTAACATTTTTGACGTAGTGTATACATTAACGAACTATATACTATACTAGAGTGTTTTTAAAAATAGTATAGAACACTTAATTTATATTAATAGTACAACAACAAACATTATATATGTTTAGTTAATGTAGAGAGAGAGAGAGAGAGAGAGAGAGAGAGAGAGAGAGAGGGATGGAGAGAGAGAGAGAGGGATGGAGAGAGAAGGAGAGAGAAGGAGAGAGAGGGAGAGAAGGATAGAGAGAGATTATGTAATATATTATTCTATATGTATTGATCATATAGTATAAAATAGAATAAAATTTGTACTTAATATATATTATATATGATGTTAAAAAACATATTATATTTTTTTGAAAAAATATATTTTTTTAAAAATATTTATGTCATGTATAGATGGTGATACACCATAGTTTCAATTTTAAAATTCATAGTTTATCATCATTTTATAAAAAAATATTTAAATATAGGTTATACTATAAGATTTATATAGAATAGTATGTAACTTTTGTGTTAATTTTTTTTATTGATTTATGAAAAATATATGTCGGTTTGAATTTTTAAACTATGGTATATGTAGAAAAATATCTATGTTTTTTTTTAATATAATTTCTTGATTTGATTATATTAATACAAAAATATATAGATCAAATGAAATTAGAAGGGGAAGAAGAAAAAAAAGAAAACAAAAAAAAAGAAAAAATAAAAATGATGAAAATGAATGGTTAAGATTGATTAGGGGTAAGAATTGTAATATTACATAATATATACACAATACTCTAACCATAAGTTTCATATGGTCATTTGTCAAATTATAATTGTTATTATAGTTATACAATGCAAATTCCCAAAGAAAAACCCAATTTTATTATAATATATAGGTACATTAGTGTTTTTTTTTTCTTTTGGTTAACGAGTCCTCTAGTTTATTTCTATCACCGTCTGTTGCTTGGATACAGAAGACAAAATCGCTTTTAAAATTTAAAAATCTTATTTAGTATCGCTTCTCTCCCTCCCTCCTCTCTCTTCACCTCCAAACTCTTTTAAAAATGTCAATGCCAATTTCCCAGGATGATCGATGGGCCTCGGATTTAGCTTCGGGAGGAGAATTCACCCAAAGCTTTCCATCATTGGCGGCGACTTACTCACCTTCCTGCGGTGAAGAGCTCCTTGAGGTGACCATTGAATACCCAAGCGGCATCCTACTGAACATTGACTCCGTTTCCACCACCGATCCAGAGATCACCTCTTGCTCGGCTTCCGGTTCAGGATCACGATCTCGGGGGGCGTCGTCGGAGCGGCAAGTGGTGGCGAACGCGAAACAGTTCTCAAGAGATTTGAAACGGAAGCTTCAAAGGATCTCACAGCGAGATGGCGGCGGATATCCGTGTCGATCTGCGCCGGAGCTGGTGGTTCCACACGGAGGCGAAACCCCCGATCCTGTTATGTTATCTCGCTCCTTAACACGGAGACTTAACCGGAATGGTTCATGCACGCAGAGAGCGATACACGGTTTGAAATTCATCAGCACCAAACAGAACGGAATCGCTGGCTGGAATGAAGTCCGAGACAAGTTCGCTAGTCTTTCGAAAGATAATTATCTTTGTCGGAGTGATTTCGCTCATTGCATAGGTTCATTCGAGTTTGGTGTCTTTGTTTTTTTTCGATGAAAATTGTGGTTGACATTTGATTCTCATGTTTTAGGGATGGAAAAAGAAAATTCTGAAGAGTTTGCAGAGGAATTGTTCGACGCACTGTGCAGGAAAAGAAGAATAATGGTCGATAAGATCACCCTTCAAGAACTCTACGAGTTTTGGTACCAAATTGCAGACGAAAGCTTCGATTCTCGCCTCCAAATCTTCTTCAACATGTAGTAATCTAATCATCAATTAATTATTTAATATGTTTAAACGTGAATTTATTGATTTATTTGTCACATTTTTGATACTTGCAGGGTCAACAAAAATGGAGATGGTAGAATCACAGAGAACGAAGTAAAAGAGGTGACTTATGTTTTCTTACTTTCGGTTTTAGGAGGTGACTTATGTTTCATATCCTAATCAACATTGAGTCGTTGACTTGACTATGTGAACCATCCAAGCGTAAGCAAAGATTTATAACAAATGAATCTTACATGTGTGCCATTATCTCTCCTTCAGTTGAATGTTTCTATTACTAAAGGATCATCTTGCTGATATTTTATAATTCTTTTCCATGTTTCTCTTCTAACCAATGCAAGTCTAGAAGATGTAAGTTGCAATTCGTTTTTTATAAACTATGTTTGATTGACCGTGTAACAGCTTTCATAATTTAAAAGAAGGTTTCATAACTACTAACTCAATTATAAATTTTCTGTAACCACTAAGCTTATGTTGAATCTTTCAAATAGAAGATTCTACTAGACATTAACCTTTTTGTATGATTTTCCTTGATTTTGACAACTTTATAGATAATTATATTAAGTGCATCGGCAAATAATCTATCAAGGTTGAGAGAACGAGCAGAAGAATATGCAGCATTGATCATGGAAGAACTGTCCCCTGATGGGCTCCCCTCTCAGTACATAGAGGTGACTTCATCACTTTTATCTCCCATATTGTAAAAGATCATATAACACAAAACATGCTTAAAGACCACAAAGCTATTATGTTAGTATGCAGAGCAATTCCTGTCAATGAGAGAGAGTGGAAGGGTTCTTTCTTAGTTTGACCTTAGTAATTGATGACACTGAGATCTTACCTTTCAAGCTCTCCGATAGGGACATTTGACTGAGTCAAGAGACCAATAAGCTTAAAGCTAATTGCTATGCATGTTTGTGTGCTTGTATGGAAGTAACATAATTAAAAGTTGACTTAGCTCTCGGAAAGGTAAAAAAAAATGGAGCTTTAAATGACTGGTTATATGAACTAATATCTACTGTTATAGTGGCGTTTAACTGTTTTAGTGTATGATTAGGGGTTTAGATCATTTTCGAGGTTCACTAATAACTATTGTTTGAGAGTGTGCCTACCTATTTGATTAATATTTGTTTTGTTTCCCTATTTGGGACCTGACATGAACATTTAAAGTATCAGATCAAGGAACTCTGTTCAACATTCTAATATGATGTCTTTGGTTATGCATTTGAAATGAAGCAGTTAAAGGATCTAGAGATGCTACTTCTACACAAGGACACACCTCAAAGTTACAGCCAACCGTTCAGCCAAACAAGCCGAGCCTTAAGCCAAAACCTAAAGGATATGAGATGGGGAATAACTAGGAGCTTGCTATACTCTTTCCAAGACAATTTGAAGAGGATTTGGGTTTTGACACTATGGTTAATGATCATGGTCGTGTTGTTTATGTGGAAATGCGTTCAGTACAAACGCAAAGATGCATTCCATGTAATGGGTTACTGTCTTGTCATGGCTAAAGGCGCTGCTGAGACATTGAAATTCAACATGGCTCTTATCCTTCTACCCGTTTGCAGAATCACCCTCACCTATCTTAGATCTACCGCTTTGTCCCACTCTGTGCCTTTCGATGACAGTCTCAACTTTCATAAGGTATCATTGCATTTTGTCTTAAGAGACTATATATGCTTTAACTGATTCCTACTTTTTTGGTTATTGGCAGACTATCTCTGTAGCAATCATCATTGGAATGCTTATCCATGCATCTAGTCACCTGGCATGTGACTTCCCGAGGATTATAACAGCTACAGATGTTGATTACAAAAGATACTTGGTTCCTTACTTTGGTCTGACCAGACCAACATACTTTGACTTGGTTAAAGGTCCAGTGGGAATCACTGGATTTACAATGGTTATATTTATGTTAATTGCATACACATTAGCTAGTCGAAGACTCAGACGGAACCTAACTAAGTTGCCAAAGCCATTTGATAAGCTAACTGGATTTAATGCTTTCTGGTATTCACATCACTTACTTCTAGCTGTTTACGTCTTGTTGATCATTCACGGTGTTTCCCTCTTTCTCGAGCAGACATGGTACCACAAGACGGTACATTCCATAACTCTCTTTTCTTAAATAATAGGGACTGATGTATAATAACAGATGCTACCTATAGCAGATATGGATGTATCTTGCTGGTCCAGTTTTACTCTATGCTGGTGAAAGGATGCTGAGATTCTTTCGTTCCAGGCTTTACACCGTTGAGATCTGCAAGGTAAAAGTCTTGTTCACACTTATATTTTCATTGTAAATCATATTTGGTAATTTTATAATATGTTTATACCAACTTAAATGATTTGGTTTCAGGTTGTAATTTACCCCGGAAACGTTACTGTGCTACACATGTCTAAGCCTACATCATTTGAGTACAAGAGTGGACAATATATATTTGTTCAGTGTCCTGCAGTATCAAAATTTGAGTGGTGAGTCTTTATTTGTGTGTGAGGTTACACAAGTCCTTAAATAGATTTTGTTGCGATCTAAGAGTCTATATTTAATATTTGTTCTTTGACAACACAAAGATTAACATAAAAAGCTTTTTGGCCCTAAATCTATCTCCAGGCATCCATTTTCTATTACATCTTCCCCTGGAGATGATTACCTCAGTATTCACATCCGTCAGCTCGGTGATTGGACAGAAGGGATTAAGAAGGCGTTCTCAGTAATATGTCAAGCCCCTGATGCTGGAAAAAGCGGACTACTCAGAGCAGACGGACCAAACAAAACAAGGTGCAATAAAAAGTTTTTGAGTTTCCATAAGATTGTTGACTTCACCCCCACGTAAAGTCTCTTGTAATTTAGTTTGCCAGAGCTGTTGATAGATGGACCTTATGGCTCTCCAGCGCAAGACCACTTGAAGTACGATGTGCTATTACTCGTTGGCCTTGGGATAGGGGCAACACCTTTCATTAGCATTTTGAGAGATTTACTCAACAAAATTGTTAGGCAACATGAACAAACTGTGAGTAAAAACATTAGGAAAGTTACTTTTGAGAGTTAACAGAACATTAACTAAGTTTATTCGAGTTATGTTATGTTTTCAGGAACGACTCTCAGGTAGCTGTAGTAACAGCAATGTGTTGTCGGATCAGAGTTTCAGTTGCTTAAACTCAGAAGCTGGGAATAGGATTTCAACAAATCGAACGGGAATGTTGAATACCAAGAACGCTTACTTTTACTGGGTAACACGTGAACAGGGTTCGTTCGATTGGTTTAGACAAATCATGAGCGAAATTGCTGACTCTGATATAAAGGTAAAAATACATTTATTCATTTGAGATCTCAATTGGGTTTGCGTTTACGTTTATGTATATTTTTTCTCAAATTAAACCAATAACTTTAGCATCTTAAACGCAAAATTGCCTTTTTTTTTTGTTTGGTAAACCTATTTGTTAAATTTAATAGGATCTGTTGTTAATTTGGTTCTGGTCGGCTTTCTATTTAGAAGAGATCGATCTTCAATTTGGGTTGTCGGATTCTAATGCGTGGTCTATTGGCAACACGTGCTAGTTACATAATATGTAGTATTAGTTAATACATGTATCTCATGTTAGTTATATAGTTTGTATAGTTAGTTATAAGATAGGATTGTCTGCTGACAAAAAAAAAAGATAGGATTGTCTAGATGTATGGCTACGTGATGAATAAATTTGGTGTAGCTGTCAATTATTTTCACTTGTAAATGTAAAACGCCAAAGTTAAACAAAAGAGAATTTTATGTTTGTGTCTGGCGTTTGCATTTGTAGTTTTCGAAAAAAAATTAATGAAAAATACTTAAGCATGTTTTATATTTAAGTTAACTACTAACATGTTTGTATTAACAAATACAAAAGGGTGTTATTGAGATGCACAACTACTTGACGAGTGTCTACGACGTTGGAGATGCTCGAACTACTCTTCTCACCATGATCCAAACGCTACACCACGCCAAAAATGGCGTTGACATGTTTTCTGGAACCAAGGCAATTCTCTTTATACATTTCTTTTATCCTGATATATATACATACATAAGACAATAATTTGGTTTCTTATCTGTGACTTTGATTATTAGGTGCGAACACACTTTGGGAGGCCGAAATGGAAGAAGGTTTTATCAAAGATTAGCACCAAACATAAGAATGCAAGAATCGGTAAAAATAACAGCAGAGTTATAATCGATCATGGTCTGTATTTTCTTTGTCTGAAGAAAGTTTTTTGATTTGGTAAAACAGGAGTGTTCTATTGTGGAGGACCGACCTTAGGGAAGGAACTCTCCACATTGTGCCATGAATTTAATCAAACGGGATGTTCCAGGTTCGAATTCCACAAAGAACAGTTTTAAGGGTAAAAATGATATGACTCCTCTACGAATGTGGATTTTGAATTAATCGAATCAATTATATTGGTATACATGTAAAATTAGTGTTCATGACTATTTCTTCGCTTCCATCACACAACCTTGTCTTTTGTTTCTTTTGGTACATTAATCTTTTAGCCAATTCATCTGGAATAAGACTGTAAAACAAAAACTAAAAAAACCACACTTACAGCTTGCGACGGAATAGGTGAAAAGAGTACATAAAAAAGCTTACTATGTTCTGTAAATGTGAAAGGTATCTGATACAAGAAATATAATACACAATAAACACATTGGAAATTCTTTCAAAGAAATATGACAAGATTAATCTTTTTGAATGTACAAACAAGCTTCACTTAAAGCAATTCTTCACCAAAATCAAAATAAACCTTGATTTGCTGAACTAGTCAGTCGTGTTCAAATACTTGCTAAGCCTCTTGAACCACTCACGCTAAAAACTGCTTAGTGTTTGCTTCACCTTACATGGACTCACCAAAAACCTCTCAGATAACTTCTCTTTCTGTGTGTTAACCGGCACATTTGATGCCCACACCTTCTTTATACTTTAGAGAAAAACCTAGACCTAAAGATGTACAAACTAGAAAGTTTCCTTTTGTGTTCTACAACAAATAAGTCAATATAATTATATAAGGTCATTGCTTTTTCTCTGATATTTTCCTTAAGTTGCTTCCAATGTACGCATCCTTTAATGTTCACATCTTGAAGAAAGTTCTCTCTCTGTGTTAACCAACACTTCTTCTCCGATACTTCTCTCTGTGTGTTAACCGACACATTCGATGCCTACACCCTCTTGATAGTTTAGAGAAAACTTAGACCTAAAGATCTACAAACTAGAAACTTTCATTTTGTGTTCTTCAACGAATAAGTCAATCTAATTGTATAAGGTCGATTGCTTCATCTCCGATACTTCCCTTAAGTTGATTCCAAGGTAAATCATCCATTAATGTTCACATCTGAAGAACAATCCAACCGTTTCATGCCACACACTTCCTCTGTGTAGTATTTCATGTCCCACTTCATGAACTATTTCAGCTCAGCTACGATCATTCATCATTATCTCCTCTTTTTAATTTGTGGGTCTCACAAGTACCTGAGATGAAGACATCCAATCCAAACATACACAAATACGCAAACATGCAAGTATTCAAAGAATCATGACAAACTTAAATAGATTATCCTAAAAGGTTTAAGTATTTAATACATCTTAATCAAAAGACAGCACACATAAAGACTCTCCCATAAATCAAAATTCTATGAAACATAGGATAAACATAATTGTAACAAAAGAGACAATCACAAATGTACATCAACAGAAAAATCAGATTGAAATTCCTCTCCCATAAGATTAGACTTAATCCCAATCATTTTCTTCCTCCTTGTGATCACACGACTTAAAAAACACCACTGTCAGCAGGATAAATCTGTACAAGAAACAGAAGTACTAACCTGGAGCTAATTGGTTGAGGTCATGAAAAATATCAGTAAGAGTTTGGAGACCGTTTGCTGTGTCGTGACAAGTGTCCAGCAGTTGTTCCTGACTCATAAGGCCCTAAGATACTTGAATGGATCCTAGCTCATAGTTAGAAACAAGTTTAGGTCCTGATCTTGTGCCTAAACCAGATGGTGTATGAAGAGATGGTGAAGTCCTCGTTGATCGTGTAGAAGTCCTTCCAACATAGACTGCTTTCCTTTTCTTTTTCACCTTGGTCTTGAGGTGTTTATAGTTTTCATCCACTTCTGTGTTTATTTTGTGGAAAATATTAAACTGGAAGTTATTTGTTGTATTCTTATAATTTAAATATATCAGTGTGAATTATATTAATCATCAAATTATTTAATATATATTTGAAAAATACTTTAATGTTTTAGTAAAACATTTATAGTTTATATTTTGTATGTGAAATGAAATATAATATACATGAATATATAATATTTAAAGTTTGTATGTCACATTATAAATAAATTTATTTAATTTTCTTATAAAAACTGGTTAGAAAATAATCTGGCTAGATAATAATCATAAGGTTAGTTAGAGAATCATCTAATAAAATAAATTATTTGTGGTTAATTAATTAATAATTAAATATTAATTCACTAGTATAAGTTGTAAAAATTAGGATAAGGAAGTGTTATTTCTAAAAGGTATTTTCAGTTTTAATAGAATAGATAGATCATTAGAGCTCCAAAACATTGAGATAAAGCAATTGTGTTCAAATTTGTTCAATCCTTCTTGGTGCCCTCAGTGAGAAAATCAGCAAGCTTCTCAACAGAAACTGAGTAAACTACTTTATCGACATGTTCTTCTTCGTTTATAAGAGACTTAATTCCCAGATAATCAGTGATCACTGAGGGAGAGAAGTTATCCTTTTCCAACATGACAGTAGAAAGATAAGCATAGAACTCAGCAACTTCATCTACATAGCTAGTTAGTCCTGTCACTATGGATTGCATCATTCCATCCTTAATGACTTTCAAAAACCCCCACTGATCATCCTCATTTATGCACACTAAGAGCTCAACAAGCTCACTCCTAACCAATAATTTATCGTACCTTTGCTTGGTTGCAGCAGATCCAAATGCATCATTCCAATTAAGGATCTTCTTAGAGTGTAACAAGAGAGAGAAAGGTATTCTTCTAAAGGGATGAAGACAGAGATGCATCCTCTGGCCGAAGGAACTGAGAGTGATTAGGAATGGGTGAAGCCTCAATTATTCCTCCCTTGGAAGGTGCCAAGCCTATTTTCTTTAGAAAGGACTGTTTGTTTCACCATTTGTCATCTCCATCCAGCTGATCCATCCAGATTTTATGGGACCGTTTGTTTGTCCATCTAGATGGTTTACCTAGATAAATCATCTAAATGGACATATGTTTGTTTCTTTATTTCATTTCCATTCAGATGAGTTTAGTAAATAAATTACTAAAATATCCTTTGTTTTGATTTAATCATATTTTATTTTTGTTTCCCTATTATTTTATTTATTATCTAAAATATAATTATTTTAAAATATAGTTTTGTGAGAAATAAAATTTACGTTTTTTGACGGGAAAATACGTTTTGCGATTTTTTTTTTCTTTATTTTTTGCGTTGGGGGGGGGGGGAATATACTATTTCATCTTTAGCGGCAAGACCCGTTTGACGGGTTTTAGCGAGAAAATGCGCTTTACGGGTATTGGCAGGAAAATGCATTTTTGGGGTTTTGGCAGGAAAATGTGTTTTGCGGACTTTAGCGGGAAATTATTTTTGCGAGTTTTGACGGGAAATGCATATTTGCATTTTTTGAAGAAAAATGCATTTTTGCGAATTTTGGCGGGAAACATGTTTTTGGCAGGAAATTATGTTTTGCGGTTTTGGCGGAAAAATGTGTTTTCGGGTTTTAGTGGGAAAATGTATTTTGCGTTTTTGGGAGGAAAATACGTTTTTTTTTGCGTTTTTGGCGGGAACATACGTTTTTAAAATTTTGGCGGGAAAATACCTTTTTAAAATTTTGGAGGAAAATGCGTTTTGTGTTTTTAGCGGGAAAATGCGTTTTTGCGGGAAATTGTTTTTTACGGGTTTTTGTGTTTGTGGTAGAATAGGCATTTTGTTGGGTTTGGCGGAAAAATGCGTTCTGCGTTTTTGGTGAAAAAATGGATTTTGCGGGTTTTAGCGGGAAAAATGCTTTTTGAGGATTTTAGCGGGAAAATGCGTTAGCATTTTTGGCGAGAAAATGCGTTAGCATTTTTGGCGAGAAAATGCATTTTTGTGTGTTTTGGAGGGAAAATGCATTTTTTGCAGGTTTCGGCGGAAAATGCGAATTGCTTTTTTTGCGTTTTTGGTGGGAAAATGTGTTTTACGGTTTTTAGCAGGAAAATGCGTTTTGCGGGTTTTAGCGGGAAAATGCGTTTTGCATTTTTGGCGGAAAAATGGTTTGTGTTTTTTGGTGGAAAATGCATTTTTGTGATTGTGGTAGGCAAAATGTGTTTTGCGTGTTGTGAGGAGAAAATTTGTTTTTCCGGTTTTGGCGGGAAGATGCATTTAAGTGTTTTTGGTGGAAAAAATGCATTTTCGTGGGTTTTGGCGGAAAATTCGTTTTTGTGTGTTTTGGCGGGAAAATGTATTTTGCGGTTTTGGCAGGAAACTAAGTTTGCGGGTTTTAGCGGGAAAATGTGGTTTTTCATTTTTGGCAGGATTTTTTTTTGTGGGTTTTGGCGAGAAAATGTAATTTAGGGTTTTTTTGTGAAAAATGCGTTTTGCAAAATTTTGCGGTTTGGTAGAAAAATGCGTTTTTGCGGTTTTGGCTAGACAAAGCATTTATGTGTTTTTGGCGGAAAAATGCGTTCTACGGGTTTTAGCGGGAAAATGCTTTTTGCGTTTTTGGCGGAAAAATGCGTTTTTGAGATTTAGGCGGAAAATGCATTTTTGAGATTTTGGCAGGAAGATGTGTATTGCGTGTTTTGGTGAGAAAATTTGTTTTGCGAGTTTTGGCGGGAAATTCGTTTTACGGTTTTAGAAGACAATGAATTTTACGGTTTTAACGGGAATATATGTTTTACGGGTTTTAGCGGGAAAATGCATTTTTGTGTTTTTGCGGGAAAATACATTTTTTCAATTTCGGTAATAAAATGTGTTTTACATTTTTTGGCGAGAAAATTTGTTTTGTGAGTTTGGTGGGTTTTTACATTTCTTGTGGAACATGCATTTTTGCTTTTTTGGCGGAAAAATATGTTTTGCGGTTTTGACGGGAAAATGCATTTTGCGGGTTTTAGTGGGAAAATATGTTTTGGGTTTCTAGCAGGAAAACACATTTTTGCGTTTTTTTGAGAGATATATGCGCTTTTTTTTTGGGGGGGGGGGGGTTTGGCCATAAAATGTATTTTTGCGGAAAAATGTGTTTTGCAAAATTTGGCGAGAAATACGTTTTGACGTTTTAAGTAGAAAAAATTGTTTTTTTGCGGGTTTTGGTGAGAAAATGCGTTTTAGCTTTTTTGGCGGAAAATGTGTTTTGCGGTTTTAGCGAAAAAATGTTATTGGGGATTAGCGGAAAATGCTGTTTTGTATTTTTGGTTGAGAAAATGCATTTTTGAGATTTTGGCTGGAAAATGTGTTTTGCCTTTTTTGGCGAGAAAATTTATTTTGTGGGTTTGGTGGGAAAATGTGTTTTTGCGTTACTGGTGGAAAAATGCGTTTTTACAGGGTTTGGCGGAAAAATGCATTTTCACGTTTTTGACAAAAAATGTGTTTGTGGTTGTGGCGGGAAAATGCATTTTTTGAGTTTTAGCAAGAAAATGTGTTTTGTGTTTTTGGCGGAGAATTTGTTTTTTTTTTTGCACTTTTGACGGGAAAATGCATTTTGCGTTTTTGGTGGAAAAATGCGTTTTTGCGATTTGGGGGGAGGGGAATCTATTTTGCGTGTTTTGGGAAGAAAATTTGTATTGCGATGGGGGTAGCGTGTTTTTTGAGATCTTTGCGGGAAAATGTGTTTTGGAGAGAAATTGTGTTTTTCGTTTTTGGAGGGAAAATGCGTTTTTGTTGTTTTAGTAAGAAAATGCATTTTTTCGATTTTAGCGGGAAAATGTGTTTTGCGAGTTTTGGCTGAAAAATGTTTTTTTTTATTTTAGTAGAAAATACAAGTTTTTTTTCATTTTTTTCGTGAATAACAAAATTATATTAGGTTTAGGTTTGTAATTTGTGAATTATATAAAGGCTATTATAGATCATATATCATTTTAATAAAACCATCTTCATCCAAATTGTTCAAATTGGTTCATGTGGCTGAACTTTAAAATTAAACCTAAAATTTCAAAAGTATCCAGATGAATTGTAATTTTAATGCCTAAACAAACAAAAGTCTCATCTCCATCGAGATGAGTCATCTCGATGGTGAAACAAATATACCCAAACTCCGTTCTTGCGTATTTCCTTTAGGGGGGGGGGGGTTGGCCATCAAATGTATTTTTGCGGGAAAATGTGTTTTGCAAAATTTGGCGAGAAATACGTTTTGACATTTTTAGTAGAAAAAATTGTTTTTTTTGCGGGTTTTGGTGATAAAATGCGTTTTAGCTTTTTTTGGCGGGAAAATGTGTTTTGCGGTTTTAGAGGGAAAATACGTTTTGCGGGTATTAGCAGAAAATGCGTTTTGTATTTTTGGTGAGAAAATGCATTTTTGAGATTTTGGCTGGAAAATGTGTTTTGCCTTTTTTTTTGGCGAGAAAATTTATTTTGTGGGTTTGGTGGGAAAATGTGTTTTTGCGTTACTGGTGTAAAAATACGTTTTTACGGGGTTTGGCGGAAAAATGCATTTTTACGTTTTTGACGAAAAATGTGTTTGTGGTTGTGGCGAGAAAATGCATGTTGCAGGTTTTAGCAAGAAAATGTGTTTTGTGTTTTTGGCGGAGAATTTGTTTTTTTTGCACTTTTGACGGGAAAATGCATTTTGCGTTTTTGGTGGAAAAATGCGTTTTTGTGATTTGGGGGGGGGGGAATCTATTTTGCGTGTTTTGGCAAGAAAATTTGTATTGCGATGGGGGGTAGCGTGTTTTTTGAGATCTTGGCGGGAAAATGTGTTTTGGAGAGAAATTGTGTTTTTCGTTTTTGGAGGGAAAATGCGTTTTTGTTGTTTTAGCAAAAAAATGCATTTTTGCGATTTTAGCGGGAAAATGTGTTCTGCGAGTTTTGGGTGGAAAATGCTTTTTTTTTTAGTAGAAAATAATTTTTTTTTTCATTTTTTTCGTGAATGACAAAATTATATTAGGTTTAGGTTTGTAATTTGTGAATTATATAAAGGCTATGTTAGATCTTATATCATTTTAACAAAACCATCTTCATCCAAATTGTTCAAATTGGTTCATCTGGCTGAACTTTAAAATTAAACCTAAAATTTCAAAAGTAATCCAGATGAATTGTAATTTTAATGCCTAAACAAACAAAAGTCTCATCTCCATCGAGATGAGTCATCTCCATCGAGATGGGTCATCTCCATCGAGATGAGTCATCTGGATGGTGAAACAAATAGACCCAAACTCCGTTCTTGCGTATTTCCTTTAGTGGTGCCTCATCATACGATGATCCAATATAAACTACTTCTTTATTCTGAATTGCTTCGGTTGCTTCTTTAGATTCTAGTGTAGTCTCACTCGGATCCTCTTCCAAATCCTTCAAATTTATTTTCTCCGGTTTTTCAGTCTTTGGAGTTTCATCGGGTGCCTTGTAGAGATATCTGTGGATGAAATAAACGGATCTGTTAGTAGTCGAGGGAGTCTCTGTTTCTTACGTCTTAATCAATGCTGTTTCAATTGGTGCTTCAACAAACTGAAACGTAGCCTTCATTAGATCTTTGACAGGAGAAGTTCCTTGACGCTTTTCACATGTTTTATGATAAATCCTTCTCTGAAGCAGTATTGAACGAGTTAATCTCCTCAGTTATCTCAGGGAAATCAGTCAGGCGGTGGACTATTTCTCGGAGGAATTCGTTCAACTGATTAATCAACAAGTTGGGGCCGGCTTGATTCAACACTTGCATGTGGTGTTTGTTCAGTTGTGACTCTCGTTTGCTTCATTTCCTTCAATTTCCCTATGCTTTTGGTGAAGTTTTGGCATTGGATTCATGAGAGACTGACGAGCTGAGTCGCGGTTCAGTAATTTTTGAAGTAAAAGAAATCTATTTTAGGGTTTGGGACCCTTTTTTTCCAATTTAGGTTGCAAATGGTAATCAATATCAAGGAAAGAAATGAGAAGGAAATATTACATTCTCATTGGTTCCTCTTTTTTTTCTAGCATTCACAAGTGATTTTGGATATATAAAGAACATATAAAGTTCTTTTTCATTCCTTTATCTGTAAAACAATAGAATAAAAATATTTCCTACTGTTTCAAAAAACAAATAATTCCCACTAATTCTTAATAAAATTTTGTATATATGCATCTTAACGTGAATTGGAACAATTCCAAAAATTAATGTTTACAGAAAATTAATATTTTTCCTAAGTCTCCAGGTCTAGTCTAGTGCTTCACTATATATGTAAGAAATTATGAGTTCATTACCGTATAGACCACATTTTATCTTTTCATTGCATTCATGGGCATTTCCTACTTGCAAGACACAATCATGTGGGACCGAAAGAGAGTTTGGACATTTTTGTCCCTCAATATAATGAAAAAAGAGTATATGATGTTAGAGAACTAGTTGTGTGTCTATTTAGTTTTGCTTTTGCACATTAATTTTATTAGATGTAGACTTGTAGTTAACTTTTTTTTTTGGATTTGATGTTATTACTTTTTCTTATCCCACTTTGTTTTTAATTTACTTTTATTTCAGATTCTAAAATATATAACATTGGATAAATTGTCACAATAAATTATATATAAAATTATATATCTTTTGATATCCATTTTCACTCATATATTATATATATATATATATATATATATATATATATTAACATGTAACTAAAATAAAGTGTGGATATGGATACCAAAGTGTGGATAATGTAGTTATAGAATAGTTGTGGACATGGATACCAAAGTGTGGACATGAACACCTTAACATAAATATTAAAGTTTGTGTGGACGAAAATATATAGACATTAAAATAACTATAGTAGATAGAAAGTTGTGTTTGTTGGATGTGAGATAGATAGACAAAAGACATTGATGAGTAATATATTGATGGGAAATGCATAAACCATAAAGCATGGTCGCATAAATGTGGGAGAAATCGTGTACATAGAAGTGTGTATGGATCTGTATATCACTGGAACATTTGCAAATGGTAGATTGTGTGATCAAAAAAAACATAGTAGTATCTTGAAAAGCAAGATCAACTAAAGCATAGTTGTACTTTGTGGATTTGTGGATTTTGATGACCCAAAAATATACGAGTACCTTGATGAGACAAGATTGAAAACTAAACCTTTTTTTTATGAGGAAAAACAATTGAAATAAATTAATAAAAAATAATTTATTAATCAAAACTGGTTTGTTAGTTAAAATTGATTTATTAGTTTACAAATGATATCGATTTATAGATTACATTCGGTTCAAGATAAACCCGATTTACAAATCTAAACCTAAAAACTATACCTTTTGAACAAAAGAAGCTAAACCTAAAAATAACTCTAAATTCGTCAAGCTCCCCCGCCGTCCTCCTCCTTTAACTAATATTTTGAGTCTGTTTGACCCTTGATTTTGAGACATGGCCTAGAAGCCATAAACGGTTGTTCCGCCGTCCTCCTCCACCTCTTCTTTCTGAGATTTTGAGTCTCTTTAATCTTCTTTGTGCCATCTTGGTTAATGGTGAACGCCGCCAGAGGAGCTCGGATCTTCTTCGTCAAGCTTGTTTTGGTTGAATCTGTCTCTGTGAAGCTTGTTTCTCCTTTGGCTGTGCCATATTGTTTCTTCTTCGGCTCTTCTAATTCTTCTCACGTATCAACGCGCTGCCACAAGGTTGGACTGAGGTTGAATTCTGAAGTGAAGTTGGACTGAGGTTGAATTAAGAACAAAGAAGAGTGAAGTTGGGATAGATTGAATTCAAGACTTAGACAAAGGAGGAATAAATAAAAAATAAGAGATGAGGAAGAAAGAAAAAACAAGAGATAGAGGAAGAAAATTTGATTCCACAAAGGTGAGAGAGAGACAAGAGAAAAAACACAAAAGAGTTTAATATGATCCTTAGATTTAAGCATATTAAAGCCCGATGGAATCTAGATTTCTAAAAAAAATCTTAACAAACATTAATAATGGTTTTGAAACAAATCTTTATGTTTTAGTAACTAGATTTTCTAAGGGGAAGATGCTCTGGTCAGATGTTAAGATGTTGTAAAATTAAAGGGCATTGAAGTCTTTCTATCATGAGAATGTGTGCCTCGAGCACAATGTGGTCTGGAGTGTAATAGAGAAGTGGAAATGTGGCTCCAAATGTAAAATTTTCAAGAGTTCATTACCGTATACACCACATTTTATCTTTTCATTGCATTCATGGGCACTTCCTACTTGCACGACACAATCATGTGGGACCGAAAGAGAGTTTGGATATTTTTGTCCCTCAGTACAATGAAAAAAGAGTATATGATGTTAGAGAACTAGTTGTGTGTCTATTTAGTTTTGCTTTTGCACATTAATTTTATTAGATGTAGACTTGTAGTTAACTTTTTTTTTTTGGATTTGATGTTATTACTTTTTCTTATCCCACTTTGTTTTTAATTTACTTTTATTTCAGATTCTAAAATATATAAAATTAAATAAATTGTCACAATAAATTATATATAAAATTATCTATCTTTTGATATCCATTTCACATATATATATATTATATATATATATTAACATGTAACTAAAATAAAGTGTGGATATGGATACCAAAGTGTGGATAATGTAGTTATAGAATAGTTGTGGACATGGATACCAAAGTGTGGACATGAACACCTTAACATAAATATCAAAGTTTGTGTGGACGGAAATATATAGACATTAAAATAACTATAGTGGATAGAAAGTTGTGTTTGTTGGATGTGAGATAGCTAGACAAAAGACATAGATGAGTAATATATCGATGGGAAATGCATAAACCATAAAGCATGGTCGCATAAATGTGGATGGAGAAATCGTGGACAGAGAAGTGTGTATGGATCTGTATATCACTGGAACATTTGCAAATGGTAGATTGTGTGATCAACAAAAACATAGTAGTACCTTGAAAAGCAAGATCAACTAGAGCATAGTAGTACTTTGTGGCTTTGTGGATTTTGATGACCCAAAAATATACGAGTACCTTGATGAGACAAGATTGAAACCTAAACCTATTTTTTTTTGATGAGGAAGAACAATTGAAATAAATTAATAAAAAATAATTTATTAATCAAAACTGGTTTGTTAGTTAAAATTGATTTATTAGTTTACAAATGATATCGATTTATAGATTACATCCGGTTCAAGATAAACCCGATTTACAAATCTAAACCTAAAAATAATACCTTTTGAACAAAAGAAGTTAAACCTAAAAATAACTCTAAATTCGTCAAGCTCCCCCGCCGTCCTCCTCCTTTACCTAATATTTTGAGTCTGTTTGACCCTTGATTTTGAGACATGGCCTAGAAGCCATAAACGGTTGTTCCGCCGTCCTCCTCCACCTCTTCTTTCTGAGATTTTGAGTCTCTTTAATCTTCTTTGTGCCATCTTGGTTAATGGTGAACGCCGCCAGAGGAGCTCGGATCTTCTTCGTCAAGCTTGTTTTGGTTGAATCTGTCTCTGTGAAGCTTGTTTCTCCTTTGGCTGTGCCATATTGTTTCTTCTTCGGCTCTTCTAATTCTTCTCACGTATCAACGCGCTGCCACAAGGTTGGACTGAGGTTGAATTCTGAAGTGAAGTTGGACTGAGGTTGAATTAAGAACAAAGAAGAGTGAAGTTGGGATAGATTGAATTCAAGACTTAGACAAAGGGGGAATAAATAAAAAATAAGAGATGAGGAAGAAAGAAAAAACAAGAGATAGAGGAAGAAAATTTGATTCCACAAAGGTGAGAGAGAGACAAGAGAAAAAACACAAAAGAGTTTAATATGATCCTTAGATTTAAGCATATTAAAGCCCGATGGAATCTAGATTTCTAAAAAAAATCTTAACAAACATTAATAATGGTTTTGAAACAAATCTTTATGTTTTAGTAACTAGATTTTCTAAGGGGAAGATGCTCTGGTCAGATGTTAAGATGTTGTAAAATTAAAGGGCATTGAAGTCTTTCTATCATGAGAATGTGTGCCTCGAGCACAATGTGGTCTGGAGTGTAATAGAGAAGTGGAAATGTGGCTCCAAATGTAAAATTTTCAAGAGTTCATTACCGTATAGACCACATTTTATCTTTTCATTGCATTCATGGGCACTTCCTACTTGCAAGACACAATCATGTGGGACCGAAAGAGAGTTTGGACATTTTTGTCCCTCAGTACAATAAAAAAAGAGTATATGATGTTAGAGAACTAGTTGTATGTCTATTTAGTTTTGCTTTTGCACATTAATTTTATTAGATGTAGACTTGTAGTTAACTTTTTTTTTTTGGATTTGATGTTATTACTTTTTCTTATCCCACTTTGTTTTTAATTTACTTTTATTTCAGATTCTAAAATATATAAAATTGAATAAATTGTCACAATAAATTATATATAAAATTATCTATCTTTTGATATCCATTTTCACACACACATATATATATATATATATATATATATTAACATGTAACTAAAATAAAGTGTGGATATGGATACAAAAGTGTGGGTAATGTAGTTATAGAATAGTTGTGGACATGGATACCAAAGTATGGACATGAACACCTTAACATAAATATCAAAGTTTGTGTGGACGGAAATATATAGACATTAAAATAACTATAGTGGATAGAAATTTGTGTTTGTTGGATGTGAGATAGCTAGACAAAAGACATAGATGAGTAATATATCGATGGGAAATGCATAAACCATAAAGCATGGTCGCATAAATGTGGATGGAGAAATCGTGGACAGAGAAGTGTGTAAGGATCTGTATATCACTGGAACATTTGCAAATGGTAGATTGTGTTATCAACAAAAACATAGTAGTACCTTGAAAAGCAAGATCAACTAGAGCATAGTAGTACTTTGTGGATATGTGGATTTTGATGACCCAAAAATATACGAGTACCTTGATGAGACAAGATTGAAACCTAAACCTATTTTTTTTATGAGGAAGAACAATTGAAATAAATTAACAAAAAATAATTTATTAATCAAAACTGGTTTGTTAGTTAAAATTGATTTATTAGTTTACAAATGATATCGATTTATAGATTTCATACGGTTCAAGATAAACCCGATTTACAAATCTAAACCTAAAAACTATATCTTTTGAACAAAAAGAAGCTAAACCTAAAAATAACTCTAAAGTCGCCAAGCTCCCCCGCCGTCCTCCTCCTCTACCTAATATTTTGAGTCCGTTTGAACCTTGATTTTGAGACACGGCCTAGAAGCCATAAACGGCTGTTCCGCCGTCCTCCTCCACCTCTTCTTTCTGAAATTTTGAGTCTCTTTAATCTTCTTTGTGCCATCTTGGTTAATGGTGAACGTCGTCAGAGGAGCTCGGATCTTCTTCTCAAGCTTGTTTTGGTTGAATCTGTCTCTGTGAAGTTTGTTTCTCCTTCGGCTGTGCCATATTGTTTCTTCTTCGGCTCTTCTAATTTTTCTCACGTATCAACGCGCTGCCACAAGGTTGGACTGAGGTTGAATTCTGAAGTGAAGTTGGACTGAGGTTGAATTAAGAACAAAGAAGAGTGAAGTTGTGATAGATTGAATTCAAGACTTAGACAAAGGAGGAATAAAGAAAAAATAAGAGATGAGGAAGAAAGAAAAAACAAGAGATAGAAGAAGAAAATTTGATTCCACAAAGGTGAGAGAGAGACAAGAGAAAAAACACAAAAGAGTTGAAGCTGATCCTTAGATTAAAGCTTATTAAAGCCCGATGGAATCTAGATTTCTAAAAAAAATCTTAACAAACATTAATTATGGTTTTGAAACAATTCTTTATGTTTTAGTAACTAGATATTCTAAGGGGAAGATGCTCTGGTCAAATTTTAAGATGTTATAAAATTAAAGGGCATTCAAGTCTTTCTATCATGAGAATGTGTGCCTCCAGCACAATGTGGCCTGGAGTGTAATAGAGAAGTGGAAATGTGGCTCCAAATATAAAATTTTCAGAAATTATTCTACCTAATTCAAACGGTTAAGAGTTCGGCAGCACGAGGTACGCATTTTTTAGTTACAATTTCTAAAATAAAGTTATATGTAACGTACACAAGAATTAAGATAGAGAATAATACAACTATTTTGTACGTGTTTGTTACATATCATGTCAATTTCAACAAACACTATCGTGGGCTTCAATCCAGTGAGGCAAAAACCACGAACGATGGCGGTACAACTCATGAAGGAAATGTATTTATGTTTACAATTGTTTCTTCTAAAATCGTTGTTGTGTTAGTAGGGATATCAATTAGGTTGTTCATATCCAAATGAGTTTTTCCATTTGGACAATCTCATTTTCTGGTCATGGATAGTCTAAACCCATATTTAACAATGTCCAAATAAGACCAACTCCAAGTAAGACCTAACCAAATGATTATCCATAAGGCTCAAAACTGAAAATTTTATTCTTTAAAAAAAGTTAAAATTTTGTGATTTTACCAAAAACATAACTTCACAGTTTAGCAAAAATATATATATTTAATTTTGCGGTTTGGTGAGAAAACATAATAGATTTTCTAAATTTGTTAATGTGATTTTACGGTTTTGACAGGTAAACATGATTTTGGGGGTTTTCGCAGAAAACATGACTTTGTGTTTATGGCAGTCAAATGTGATTTTACTTTATAGAAAACATAATTTGCGATTTTTGTGAAAAAACGTGATTTTGTGGTTTTTGCGGAAAACACAATTTTTTTAGCCGGAAATAATAATTTTGTGCTTTTGACGGGAAACGTGATTTTGTAGTTTCACTGAGGAAACATGATTTTCAGATTTAGCAAAAAGTGAATTTGTGATTTTGGCGGAAAAACAAATCTTGAACTTTGTTTCTGATTTTCCTCCAAATTAGAAAACTCTATATTTGTAGGTTTATTGGACGCACATGTTCAAATGATTTTGGACCATGTATTTTTAGGTTAAATGGATTTAAGCCTATTTAGACATGACGATATAAAAATCATTTTAAGTTGGACTAGGCTAACATATGGCCATCATGCCCATTCGACATAAATTAATTAATATATAATTTAGTATATGTGGAAGGATAAGAACTGCAAAGTTATGTTTAAACTTGTCATTGGGAGTTAAAAACCGATGACTACCGTAATAGAATGTCTGATGTGGCAGCTAGAAAATGAATTTAAAAAATAATTCGATCTTATAGGTGAAAAGATCTCTTGCGATCCAGAGATAACTAGCAAACTTGGTTATTTGCGTGAACTTTAGATTATTCATGATCAATTGGTAAAACATGTTGGAGATAAACATGAAGTTAATTTGGGGTCTAAGTTACACCAATCCTAATTGAGGTAGGATTAGGAAACATATCTTGTTTAGGAGTTATCTAGGCAAGTTAAAAGTGTTTTGGAATTTAATATCTCTATATAAGTATATGCAAGAGTGTTTCATAAGATAAAAGTTTAGAGATTGTGTTTGAGTGCTTAAGTTTTTGAGAGAGTTTTTTAAGCTAATAAAGAAGAGTTTCTTTATATTGAGATCTCATAACAATCTTTAGACTTATATTTGGTACCAGAGCCAACAATCAAGTAAAAAAGAGATGGGAGATTTAGTCACTACGAGAACCAAGAAGGATGGAAGTTTGTCCTCTATAAATTGTCCAATGTTAATAACGACAAATTACTCTGTATGGGCAATACGGATGAATATTTGTCGTTAGGTTCATAAGGTGTGGAAATTAATAGAGAATGAATCTACTGAAGTCGACAATAATGACATGGAAACGGCCCTCCTATTTCAATCCATCCTAGAGACCTTGATCTTACAAGCTGGAGATCTCGATACTGCAAAGAAGGTGTGGGATGCGATCAAAGCTCGTCATGTAGGGGCTGATAGGGTTCGAGAGGAATGACTGCAAACCTTGATGACTGATTCCGATCGCTAAAAGATGATAGAAACTGATAAAATTGATGACTTTATGGGCAAGTTATCAGAAATATCATTGAAATCAGTAGCATTAGGTGAAAGTATGGACGAATCTAAGCTTGTGAAGAAACTTTTACAAAGCTTACCACGCAAGAAGTACATACATATCGTTTCCCCCTCGAACAAATAATAGATCTAAAAACAACGAGCTTCGAAGACATTATAGGCTGCCTAAAAACACACGAGGAACATATATGAGATGAAGAAGGAAATACACAAGAGAGTCAAAACAAACTTATGTACACTAATACGGAACCACAAACGTATCGTGACTTTTAAGGAGAGTATAGAAGACCGGGACAAGGTAGTCGGTACTATGGAAGAGGAAGAGGACGCGGTAGGTCATATTGGGACAATAAAGATTACTCGAGAATCACATGCTTCCGATGCGATAAAATAGGACACTTTGCAGCTACTTGTCCTGATAGATTGCTCAAATTACAAGAGACAACCGAGAGTAAGGATGGAGATGAGACCCAGGAGGCTGATGCCCTTATGATTCATGAGATTGTCTATCTCAACGAATGAAACCTAAAGCCCAAAGATTTAAAATATAGTACCGATGGCGATAGAATATGGTACTTAGATAACGGAGCGAGCAACCACATGACTGGAAACCAAAGATACTTTACCCTAACTGATGATACAATCACCGGAAAAGTTTGTTTTGGAGATTGTTCAAGGATAAACATTAAAGGGAAAGAATCTATTTTGTTTGTGAGTCAAGACGGGAAAAGGAAAATCCTTGCTGATGTATAATTCATCCCAGAAATAAAGAGGAATATCATAAGTCTCTGGCAAGCCACAAAGTCGAGATGTGATGAAAGGATGACAGAGAATTATCTTACTCTTACGAAAAAGAGGGTAACTTGATCGTAAAGGCAGCAAGCTCGAAGAATCGGTTATAAAATGTTGTAATGGAGATAGAAGAGCCGAAGAGTCTGCAAGTTCAGCTACAAAGTGACCTCTCATGATGGCATGCACGCTTAGGACATCTCACAGTCGATGCAATGAATGCTATGATAGGAAAGGAACTCTTCATTGGAATTCCAAAGATGAAAGTTGATAAAGAAACCTTGCTTACGTTCGAAGCAAACAAGGCAACCCTTTCCAGCATCTACTTCATATCGTGCATCTAAAGTAGTAGAGATCATACACGGTAATCTCTGTGGGCCAATAAAACCACCCACTGCAGGAAGAAACATGTATATATATTCGTGCTCATAGATGACTACTCACGCTATATTTGGTCTGTTCTTCTAATGGGGAAGGGATAGGCATTCGAAAAGTTCAAACGCTTCAAGAAAATAGTTGAGCATGAAAACGGTACAACCATAAAGATGCTTAGAACAGATAGAGATGGAGAGTTCACAAGCTCGGAGTTTCAAAGTTTCTGAAAAATATCAGGTATACAATGACACCTAACTGCTCTTTACACGTTACATCAGAACGGAATGGTCGAAAGGCGAAATAAAACCGTGTTAGAGATGACAAGGAGCATCTTGAAACACATGGAAGTAACAAATTATCTATGGGGAGAATCCGTGACACATTCAACCTACTTGATAAATCGAACAGCAACAAAGACCTTGATCTCTCAGACTCTGTATGAGGCTTTCAAAGGAAGAAAACCAAATATCAAAAACCTACAAGTATTTGGATATAGCGCACGCAAAGACAGAGCCAGTGAACTTGAAAAAAAATGATAACAGGTCTCGTACTCTTGTACATCTTGGAACCGAGCCTGGCTCTAAAGCATACAGATTATTTGATCCCACACAACAAAGGATCGTAGTAAGCAGAGACGTCGTATTTGATGAGAATAAGACGTGCACTATAAGAAAACACGCCTATTACGAGGGCACTATTCCTTGTTAATTTGTCGTAATAAGGCATTACGATGAATTAACAAGGAACAGTGTTTCTTTGTAGAACGCCCGCCGTAATGCACGATTTGTAGTAACACCGTTGTAGCATTTACAATGAAATAGATTTTTCGTAATAGACAAGGGAAAGATTCGTCGTAATTGCCTAGTAATAGGGACTCGTAAATGCCTCGTAATATTTCCTAATAAAGTAGTCATTAAAGACTTGTATTATTTACGAAAAATTTATATGGCATACCTTGTTAACTCCTCGAAATATATTACGACGAATACACAAGTAATTTCATGTAAACTCGTTGTAGAGTTTACGAGTACTATACAACTTCTTCCTTGTAAATTCCTTGTCCATTTTACGAGGATTTACAAGGAATTATATTCAAATTATAAAATAAAAAATATTAATAAAAATTTTAAAAAAAAATTATATTAATATACTAAAAATTAAACTATTTTTAAATATTAAAAATTAAATATATAAAAGTAATAAAATAATATTTAAATTTATAATACAAAATGAAAATATTTTAAACAAAAGTTAATCTTAGGGAGGTTAAGTACTTGTTGGAGGTGTTGTTCCTTCCCTTAGAGTCTCGAGGCTCGTCCACATGATCGGAGAGAGGCGGTTTCTCACTGAGATTCCGATGTCTCTTCTCCAATGCTCTCTATAGAACCGGGTTTTCAACCGCCATAACGTCGAGAAGATCCTCTAGGGATTGCAAACGAACCTGCTAGTCGTCCACTTAAGCCTTCAGCCGAGCATTCTCCTCATCCCGACTCGACGAGAAGTAGAGAAGCTGTTGGCTTTACAGATCGAGCTTGGTAGCTTCCAACAGGTGATGAGGCCATCCCATACATCCTTCGTGAACTCAGTCGGTTTCACATCATATTCGTAGTACTCCCGCTTGTCCTTCCATCTGAGACGGTATTGCAAAGGCCGATCTTTGTTCTAGCAAGAAATTCCGCCTTAACCCTCGTTTTGATTGCTAAGGACCAGTGCCACCTTTGCTACAACAATCAAAAATAAATGAATTAGAATAAATTAAAATAAATAAATAATTATTAAATAAAAAATGTAAAAAATCTTATTGTGAAACATTTGAACCACGTGGTCCTAATGTGCTCGGGAGTCATACTCATTTCAGATGGAGCTCGGTGAAATAACCTTTGATTGTGTCAGAAACGCTTCGTCTGACAAATTTATGGACTCCAGACCAGAAAATCATATGAACTTGTTAGAAGAGTATACCAAATATAATGTTAAATTTTAAATTAATAAAATTAAAAAACTTACCAATAAATACCCTCCGGGTATTGGGGTTCAGAATCTTCAGACCTCCTCGTCCAGGCTGAGCAAGAGGATCCTTGACTGTATATGTAGCGTAGGGTGCAGATGGAGGGACAAGTAAATCCGGATGAACTCCGGCTGCTGGGGTAGGATGTGGAGCCGGTGGAGGCGCCTCATATGGAGGAGGAGGTGGAGGCGGAGGCATTGGATGGTGTATCTAGGATGAATAAGGAGGAGGAGGAGCCCAAGAAAGTCACTGAGATGTCTGTGACTCAGGGACCACCTCCGGATCTGAAGAAGATGATGGAGCTGAAGTAGATGTCCTAGCACCGGGTGCAAACATCTCAGAAGAATGGGTGGTTGTCTCCTAGGTGCCATCTAATCAGTTTCAAATTAACGCAATATAATCATGGAATAAATTTATGTTCTCTAATCTAACCACATAAACTAACCACCTATTTACTACCTAACCAAAAAAGAAAAAAAAACATACCTTAAACTGCAGAGAGAAGGTTGAGAGGAATACACGAGGCTTGCCTCGTAATTGATCCTCGGGTATATATAGAAATTAGGTGTCCTAGTAAATTCGTCGTAAGGCTACGATGAAAGTACCACGTGTGTGTTTTCAATTACGAAGAAACTACCACACATGTGTTTTTATGTACGACGAAACTACCACACGCGTGTTTTTGGTTACGATGAAAGTACTCATTGGTTTGTTGTTCATGTACCGCAACTTCAGTTATACTCGCTTCTTCTTGCAAAGGTGGTTCTTCTCCAGCAACTATTCGTCCACGAGGAATAATTTTGATAGCTGCTAACCAAGTTAATCCAGAATCTCTAAGGCATGGGTATGGAATCAAGCTAACTTGGTCGGCTTGAAAATCTAAGATGAAAGGCTCAAATTTGTTGTATCTTCTTCCAGGATTGACATCGATAACACCAAATTTGTTAAACCGAGTACCTCTATTGACAACAGGGTCAAACCTGTCATATTTAAAGAGGATCACTTCAGCTTCAGTAACCCTGCAAATTCAACTTCAATAATCTCCTGCAAAATCCCGTAAAAGTCTGTTTCGCCTGTCACACATATGGCCGCTGTCTTCCATACTCATATGCGTGAAATGTAAAACCTCGTGTGAAATACATAGGTGATGTGTTCACCTTTGCTATGGACCTAGGACCAATTCGTGAAACCATACCGGGTAGTATGAATCATCATAATCAACCTACAAAAAAGTAACACCGTTATAAATAGATATGATACTATAGTGTTTACCATATAATGTACCTGAGTCTTCAACCACTTGACAAAGTGTTGATCTTTTCGTTTATCCATCTCAGTTGCGGATATTCCTGGTATTGCTTCTTCAACTTTCGTAACAAACAAACTGCAAAGAAAAACACAATATATAATTAACATACATATTGCACAATTGCTTCAATATATAACTTAATAGTATTATATATTTACCTTTCTAATGAATGCGTCACTGCATCCTGGTAGTTGAGCGTAATATACGTGTGGCACTATGCTTATCCTCTTATCTAGACCACCAAACTTCTTTCAATTTACCACCAAAACGTCCAATTTGACAGAAAATGTCAGGAGCACCGTCAAATGAATATGTTGGCACGACTCCACCATCATCATATCTTCTAGGAACTCTCTTCCTGGAGTGGAATGCTGGTGCGAAGTAGTATGATGTGAACTGTGATGTTTATGCTGTCTAACTTCCAGAAACTATTAACCCTTCCACCTTTGTGAGTTTTTTTTCTTTCCCTTTCAAATGTTCATGGAGCGCTCATACGATACAAACATTTGTAATGAACAAGTCCACAAAGCAATGCCTCGTACAGGAGATGGACAACTAGATGTTCCATGACGTCAAAAAATGCAGGAGGAAGTATCTTCTCTAAGTTGCTGATTAAGATCAGAATGTTCTCATAGAGTTGTTCCATGACCTCTTAGTTGAACGTACGTGTGTTCAAGTCCCTAAAGAGCGCCCCAATGGCTATATATTGCAAAAATAGCCCCATATTGATCATAATTAACATATCATAACATATTATAACATAAATTATTATTTAATTAAAATATTTACATGCATGTGATTCATGTACATTTGTTGGAAACAGCTCACAAAAGCGAATGGAAGTAGTCGTTGCATAGACACATGACTCTTCATTCCTGAGAACTTTTGACCTTTTTCAACAAATCTTGAGATGTTTGAAATATAACCATTAAGGAACTTCACTTCTGATGTCACCCAGTTGAACGAAGTTGTTTTTGCTTCTGATGACAACCGAAAGATGGGAACTATAACATTTCCATCGCTCTTGATATTCAACTTAATTCTCGAGGAAATATCAGGTAAGTCCAATCTTGACTTTTTGCTGTCTTTTGTCTTCCCTTTAACGTTTAGTATTGTATTCATGATATTGTCAAAAAGTTCTTCTCTATATGCATTACATCGAGGTTGTGCCGCAAAAGAAGATCCTTCCATTAAGGCAGCTACACAAATATATTCTTTTGTGCCAATTGTGAGCGATCCCATACCCATCAGACATATTTTCAGGAACATGCCAGTTTCCTCCACGAGGAACAGTTTCCAAAGCTCCATAATGATCAATTTGATGTTCGATTTGTTCTCCACTTACATATGGAGGAGGAGTGTCTTTGACAACTCTTTTATACCTAAAAAATGTCTTGTTTCTTCGGTATGGATGGGTAAGGGGAAGAATCGATGATGACAATCAAACCAACATGTCTTCCTACCATTCTTCAGTTGAAAAGCATATATCATTCCAAGACAATATGGACAAAATAACCTTCCATGTGTTGTCCATCCAGACATCATCTCGTAAGCAAGAAAACCACTCATAGTCCATAGCAGAACTGCTCACATCGTAAAATTGTTTTTCAAGGAACAATCATACATCCTCACCCCTGCTGACCACAAATCCTTCAGCTCTTGTAATAATGGTTGAAGAAAAACATCTAGAGACCGTTTTGAATGCTTCGGACCAGGGACTAATATGATCAAGAATAGAAATTCTTGTTCTATGCACATCTCCGGCGGCAGGTTGTACGGCGTAAGAATGACTGGCCACAAAGAATATTGTCTCCCAAACATCTGTGCAGAACCCAAGATAGAGATTCTGAATATTCCTAGCGAAATCTGGGTGTACCGTGTTGAAATGTTTCCACACTCTTGCATTTGACGAATGAGCGACCTCGCCATCCCTCTAGACATGTTTACCATGCCATCTCATCGATTCAGCAATCCTCTCAGATTGATATAATCTTTTCAATCTGTCTGTAATTGGTAGGTACCACATCCTTTGGTGCGGTACCCTATTCCTCCCACGTCCTTGAGGTTTGAATCATAGCTTCTTCCAGAAACGACACTCTTATAACTTCTCTTCATCCCTCCAGTAGATCATGCAGTTGTCGATGAAAAAATCTATCATCTCCGAAGGTCCAAGACTATAAACCAATTTTTGAATCTCATAATAATATCAGCTAACACATTGTCTTCTGGAAAATACTCTTTGAACAATTCGGCCCATCCATCCATGAAATTCTCATGTAAATTATGATTTGTTTTAATATTCATCATCCTAGCTGCTAGAGACAATTCAAAGAGACATTCTCTACAACTAGGGTAGATTGGTTGAATTGCAGCAACTAACATCTCATAAAACCTTTTCGCATCTAAGTTAGGTTCTTCAACATTTTCAGTTTCATCAACTATTGTTGTAGTGGTTTCTGGTAAAAATGCATCAGTAATCATGTCATGAACCCTATCATGATCTACCATCTGCTCCTCCTGATGATAACTATATTCATTATGTAAATGATATGGTTCTTGACTATTACCAGCATCCGAAAAATTACTATTACTACTACTAGCTTTATTTCCATCATAACCCTCTCCATGTTGAAACCAAATATAGTAATGTGGTGCAAAGCCTTTGTTTAATAAATTCTTCCATACAATTTTACTATGAGCAAATTATGAATTCTTGCACTTCTGACAAGGACATAACATCTTACCACTTTCCTGTGTGATCGGTATACTGCTCGCCTGGTACATGAATGTCTCTAGCCCCTTAAGAAATGCATCCGTCACTCTATCGTCATAATCCTTGTGCGTATACATCCAAATCCGTAACTTGTAAATATTTATACCATCCGACATTTTTTTATTCTTTTTTTTTGTTTGTGTGGTTTATTGTTATGAGAATGGACATATATAGATGAAATTTTCGAATCTGGTAGGTGAAGACACAACAATGAATTTACAAGGAAAGTGTTTACTAGGCTTTTACAACTCTCTCACGTCTGCTTTACAACGAATTTACAATGAATCTACTTTTGTAAAGTACACTACAAACATGTTTTTGTCAAACATGACGGGTATATATTTCGTCGTAAAGAAATTGTAACATTACAAGGACTTTACGATGAATATTCTAATTTGTCGTAAAGTCCTTGTAATACTACATGTTGATTATGACGAATCGTTTTTGCCGTAAATTTACAAGGACTTTACGACGAATGTGGATTTCATCGCAAATTCCTAGTAATAGACTTTTACATTTACGACGAAATTTAATACACTTTTACATTTACGACGAAGTAATTTTATCGTAACTCTTTATTGTTAAAGGCACATTTTCTTGTAGTTGTGGGAGTGGAACAAAACTGCTCGTGATGTAGTTGAGAAACCAGGAACGTTCAAAGTCTCTCTTGGAGAATATGGGAGTTAGGAAACTGAAGAGAACAACAATGAAGCAAACACTGACTCTCATGAGTCTCACGAAGAAGAAGACAGTGTCGAAGGTGACAACAATGACTCGAAAACGGAAGCTGATGAAGAAACATAACAGCCTCAACTTTGAAGATCAACTAGAACCAGTAAGAGTCCAGGTTACCTCGAGGACTACATCTTTTTCGGAAGAGGAGGGAGAACGTCTTTTACTTCTCCTGAAGGAGGAGCCGTGGGAATTTAAAACCGTGATAGAGGAGAAATTGTGGTTTGATGCATGCGAAGAAGAAATCAAGTCGATTGTGAAGAAAAAAACATGGGATCTAATTGATTTACCACCAGGAGCTAAACCAATTGGTTTAAAGTGGATCTTCAAGATCAAGAGGAATGCATATGGAAGCATAAACAAGTACAAAACGAGATTAGTGGCCAAAGGATACATTCAACGACATGGCATCAATTTTGAAGAAGTTTTTGCTCCAGTTGCACGCATCGAAACAGTCATATTTATTATTGCTCTAGGTACTTCAAACGGATGGGAGATCCATCATTCATACATTAAGACTGCCTTCCTTCATGGAGACTTGAAAGTAGTATATGTTAGCCAACCCAAAGGTTTTGAGGTTAAAGGGAAAGAAGAGAAAGTGTACAAACTTAATAAAGCCTTGTATGTTCTGAGACAATCCCCACGAGCATGGAATGAGAAGCTCAACAAGGTTCTTGAGCATTTACAATTAAAAAGGTGCTCAAAAGAACATTCCTTATACCGTAAGAAAGAGAAAGATCGTATTCTTCTAGTTGCTGTGTACGTTGACGACCTACTGGTCACTGGATCTGATCTAGCCATGATATGAGAGTTTAAGGAGGAGATGTCGAGAAACTTTGAGATGAGTGATCTCGGGCTATTGACCTACTACCTCGATATTGAAGTGTGTCAAGACAAAGGGAAGATCACATTGATTCAAGGGAGATATGCAAACAAATTTTTGTGTGAATCAGGTATGGAAGAGTGCAATGCTGTTAACACTCCCATGGAGTTCGGCCTGAAGATATCAAAAGCATAAGAAGAAGAAGGAAACATAGACGAGAAGGACTATATACGAAAGATCGGATGTTTGCTTTATCTACTCCACACACGTCCAGACCTTGCCTTCTGTGTTGGATTACTGAGTAGGTACATGCATAATACAAAAACATCTCATGGAGCATCCTTGAAGCATGCCTTAAGATACCTCAAAGGAACAACCACATTAGGCCTCGTTTATAAGCAAGCAAAATCGATGGAGCTGGAAGGGTATAATGATTAGAGCCATAACATAGACGAAGACAATGGTAGAAGCACCATGGGTCACATATTTACTTGAATGATTGTCCAATCACTTGGTGTTCTCAAAAACAAGAGACCATGGCACTTTTATCATGTGAGGCTGAGTCTATGGCTGCAACAAAGGTTGCTAAGCAAGCCATATGGCTTCAAGAGTTGCTCGAGGAGGTCATTGAGAAACCGAGTCAAAGAGTAGTGATACGGCTTGATAATAAATTGGCTATAACACTCACAAATAACCCGATCTTACATGGATGCAATAAGCATATACAAAAACTCTATCACTTCATCCGAGAATGCATCGAGAATGAGAAAGTTGACGTCCAACATGTTCCAGGAACAGAACAGAAGGCTCTCATCCTTACTAAAGCATTAGGAAGAATCAAGTTTAGAGAAATTAAATCACGTGTGGGAGTTCAAGACATCGAACAAGTTAACTTCAAGTTTAAAGGGGAGAATGTTGGAGATAAACATGAAATTAACTTGGGGTGTAAGTTACACCGATCCTAGTTGAGTTAGGATTAGGAAACATATCTTGTTTAGGAGTTATCTAGGCAAGTTAAAAGTTCTTAGGAATTTAATATCTCTATATATGCAAGAGTGTTGCATAAGATAAGAGTTTAGATATTGTGTTTAAGTGCTTATGTTTTTGAGAGAGTTTTCTTAAGCTAATAAAGAAGAGTTTCTTTATATTAAGATCTTATACAAATCTTTAGACTTATAAAACACGCTGCTGTTGATGTTGGTCCATCTACTGGAAAAATATATAGATACAAACTTGGTGGAGAGAACAGATTGCGTATACTCTATATCCGATATGATTACTTTATTTTAGATAGTTTTTTCTTATTATGTACATGAATTTATGAATAAAGGAAGATTTGTCTGCGTATTACAAAATTAGCCTTTACCATTTAAAGATTTTTGAATCAAAGTTTTGGTCAACATGATGTTGATCAAGATGAACGTTATTCACCACATATGCTTGGCCTACAACTCCAACAAATTTTATATGTTTTTTTGGATTAATGAAATTTCAATATTTATTTAATATTTTATTAATTAGTTTCTCTTTTAAAAATAGCATTACATTTTACTATATTTGACTCACATATCGAATTCATCTTTTTGTCGTCATATTAATTTATAGAAGCCACATGAGATAAAGATATACATTAGTTTTGAAATTGAACAAAGCCCATTACATACTCCTTCCGTTTCAAAATATACAATGTTAAAGGAAGTTTTTTATATTTCAAAATAGATGATGTTTCATATTTTAATGTAACTTCACTACAAGAAAAATGGCCTTTTGTAGCGTAAGGAAAAAGCTATTATATGCCTTTGTTAGCGTTATTGAAACCGCTATGACTGCCCGAACTATAATAGGTCCCCCCTATATTATAGCACTTTTTTAAATGCTATTGTAGTTTTACATTATGATAGCGTTTTTTTTTTGGATTGCTATTACTGAGTGATATTTATAATAGCATGTATATAGGATGCTATATATTCTATACGATAGCAAGTTTTAGAAGTTATTATATATATTTTTATCGCATAATTTACCATTGTGGTTTATAATATGATAGCAATTTTGGTAATGCTATATTTTCGATATCGTAGCAGTCTTTTTGTGCCATAAATTTGTTGTTATGTATGTAACCTGTTCCTATTCGATTTAAAATCTTATAACCTGCCACATTCATTGGTGCATACACAAGTTCCAAAATACAAAGTCTTAATCCGAACAACAACAAAGGTAGCTAGAACATAACCCAGACAACAAGTCTCAATCCAAACTAGAACACAACAACATCCAAGTAGAGTGAGTAGAGTAGTACATTACACATGATAGTCGTCTTAACACAAGATCACTTTCTCCTTTGGCCATGCAATGCATGCGCCAATTGCATATCCCAAACACTCGATCTCAGAAGATGGACGCCAAACCTCTGCGAAAGTCACCTTCACCACATCAATCCAAACTTTAACTGCATTTGGTCCCAAGGGAACAAAGTGAACAGTCTGTTCTGGGTTGTCTGATGCCCAACGTCCTTCTGCAACCACCTGCTTGTTCCCCCCAATGGACATCAACTTGCACTTCTGGTTCTCTTTGGGACCAGCATCATTTTGACAATGACGCTACAATGTATTCAAGACAAACCATTTTATGTCAATGAAATATATAACAACAAACAAACAGTTATGACGAACTTTACTTGAGATCTTCGAAGAGGAGATGCAGCTTGAGTTTTCTTCGGACTAGCTTTTGGAGGTTGGTGCACTGGAGACTTAGAAACTGGTGACGAAGCAGAAAATATGTGCCCTGGAGATTTGCTTGTAGCAGTCGATGCTTTAGGAGATGTGGGGCGTGTTGAATTTGTAGTGTTTTCAAACACACACTTACTTGCAGGCCATGCTACAAAGTGCTTAACAGAGTCCCGAAGGTATGTCATTTCTGGACTAGGCCTCCACAGAAATGTGTCAGGATCATGCACCACATCTACAAATACTTTCACTGCATTTGGTCCAAGAGGGAGACGATCAACCAATGCTTTTGGTTCTTGACACTGCCAACGGCCTTCAGCAACAACATCATCAGTAGTTGTCCAAGGTGATAGGAGTTTGCATTTGTTGACAGAATACGCCGTTGGGCTCTAGCAGACACAAGCATATGTTAATGATCACAACAACTCAGACAAAAAACAACAAAGTAAACTGTAAAAAACTTGCTTCTTGATTACACATCTTACCCTAAGAGGAATGTCTTCAGAATACATCGCCTGGTCTGAAATAATGCAGTTATTGGCAGGCCATGCAACCATCTCGCCAATCGCTTGCTCAACAATACACATACCGGTTGCAGGCCTCCATAAAAAAACATCAGACTTGATTGCAGTTTCGACCAATACTTTAACAGCAAGAGGACCTAAGGGGATGTCATTCACAAAGTCTTCCGGTTCAGATGAAATAACACGACCCTCAGCAACGTTTTCATCAGAACCACACCAATCAACCAACACACACTTAAGGTGTGCGCTTTTGTTAACACTCTACATAAATATATTTTAAAACATGTCAGTGAATTACTTACTTCACAATTACTAACCAAATATTATGAAGATATAAATTACTTACTCTTGCTCTTGCAGTAGCTGAGTTTTCACCTATCTCAGGTTCTTGCTGTAACATAAATGCATGTAAATAATCAGCTCATAACTAACATCCAAGAATATAAACATGCTTAGTATAACTAACCTGTCTCTTAATCCTAGCAAGTTCAGATTGCAACTCGTTAACCTGGTTCAGCAAACCAAGGTGTTTTTCTTCCATTTCAGCCATAAATTGTTTCTTCACTTGAAAACAAGCTAACTTCGTCTTCCCAATGTTTCTTCCCATCGCCCTCAAGTGACCAGGATTGTCAGGTCCTAATAGTACTGAAAGTGGATCCACACTAAGGTTTGTTGAATTAGAATTAGCACCATTATCAACGATCTCAGCTTCCTTTTTCTGTTAACATAAAATATGTTACTAAGCATATAGTAATATCTTTGAAGCACCAAATAAAACTACTTACAAACTTATCCGCAGCTATGATATTGACTGGTGTTCCATCTTTTTTTGTACGTGACTTGACCCACACTTTAAGCCTACTCACTTTCGATACTCCACCACTCTCTTGTTTCTGATGAAAACATCACATCAGATGTGACAAAGGTGGTAAGTGAAGAAAAAATAAATAGATAAGGTGAAGAAATGTACCATATCTTCCGCTAGCCTAACCATTCCTCTACGGCTACAAGTGTGAGGAATTTGTTTGCTCCTCCTCTCCTTATATTTATCACTCACTACCTTAAAGTCTGGACTGGTTTTGAACTTGACAAATTTTCACCATTTAACTGGATTAACATTCTTTGGTCTCAGATTCATCCTCTCTTGGTTAGTTGATTTGCCCCTTATCTGCGTGACAAGTCTTGATTTTGAGGCCCTCCATAAACATCCCATTTGCTTCAACACAACATTCTTCTGATACTCTTCATCAAGCTCAAACCTTGCCTACAATCACAAATATACCAAATGAATTACATATATCGATACAAAACCAGCAAATGTGAAAATGTAATAGGAGAAAGTCACCTGAACAGATTTCCATAGAACAGTTTTAACTTCCTCACTGATTTTTCTCCAATCATCAATTGTGACAGGTACATGCTCCCCCACTAGTGGACCTAAGTATGAAGACAATTTCACTAATCCTTCACCAACAGGATCTCCAAAATCATTGAACTCCACTCTTTCTCTAGCATTTGGATCTCTGGCGATGTGCTTCATCTTGGTTGGTCCTCGGTGTTTCTTCTGCTTAGGCTGAACTTCACTTAATTCCACCTCTCCTTCAGGCTCTTCTTCATGCTCATTAACATCAGTCTCCAATGCCCTGTTAGCCTCTTCAGGCTCTTCTTCATGCTCATTAACGTCAGTATCCAATGCCCTGTTAGCCTCTTCAGGCTCTTCTTCATGCTCGTTAACGTCAGTCTCCACAGCCCTGTTAGCCTCTTCAGGCTCTGCACTGTCTTCATTTTCACGGAGCTCTTCTTGCTCCTTATCAGCGACATGCTCCTGATCTTTTTCAGAATCATGCTGAGGTTGGCATTCTACAGTACCAATAAATTCTACTTCCACATCAGACTTCTTCTTCCTGCCCTTCTTTGTGATCTTCGTGTCTTTCTTGGTGACCTTACTAGTAGGCGCATTCTTTTTCGTTCCTGTAGCCTTTGGACGACCCATTTAATTCACCTGAAACAAATTACAAATTATTTAGTACAAGATACAAAAAGGAATATGAAACTACATCAGTTATCACCAAAAAAAGAACACACAAAAGTCAAGCATCAAACAAGACACATATCACAGAAGACATCACTAAAGCACACAAAACAGTCAAGCATCAAAGAAGACACATATCACATGCATGACACATATATGCCTTCACAATCAATTCGGGCATTGTGAGCTTCATCTATATCAACATCCATATCAATGATTGATGGCAATGGTCCAATATCTGTGTTGACATCTTCATCTTCTGTTTCATTGCATCTTCTTGATGGACCTCTTAGGACAACATACCAGCTGGATGTATCATCCTCCCTTGAGTAAAACACTTGTTTTGCCTGAGAAGCTAATATGTATGGATCCCTATTAAAGGAAACTTGACACTGATTCAAGTTAACAAGTGTGTAACCATCTTCCACCTTAACTCCGTTTCCTCGTACTGCCCATTGACACCTGAATAGAGGGACATAAAAGACATTATAGTCCAACAAGATAATCTCTGTAACTCTCCCATAGTATGATACCAAATCCACAACTTGTGAAGTGTCTTTTGCACTCGCTCTACACATTGCAGTAGCCTCATAAAATACTCCACTGTTTTGGCTTAGCCTCTGAACTGAGTGTGTGTGAAAGCGCTGTCCGTTCACTATGTAGCCTGTATATGACCTTGCACTACTACATGGACCATATGCCAACCATTTAAGAGTCTCTACATGTGTTTCCGAATCCACTTTTATCTAGCAAAAAGTATAAGCAATTGTTAGAATAGAAGAACAATTAATTAAGAAAACAGAACAATTGTTATAAACTTGCCTGCTCTTTTAACCAAGAAGCAAAATTCAGGGTATGTGTACTCCACAAATATGTTGCATCACGTCTGCATCTTGCATTTGTGTCTTGAAGAAACTGTAGATGCATGCTTGTGACACAAAAAAAAGTTTCAGTTCATAAGTAGCTTATAGATGCGATGTTAAAAAAAAATGCAGTCACTTACTCAACATAAGGCTCAACAACAGATGTGTTCTGTAGGACAGCAAGGTGGGCTGTTTTCTTCTCCATTTCAGACAGATTAATTGATCTCGGTGCCGATATTGGACGTCCCTCTAGGATTGTATGGCTCTCATAGTCAGTATTCCTAACTAATTTCTCCTCCACATTGGTTGTCTTTTTAAGAAACGCACTACAGAACCGCATGCACTCTTCTGCAAGGTAGGACTCAGCAATACAACCCTCTGGCCTCGCAGTGTTTCTAACATAGTCTTTCAGGATCTTCATGTGCCTACATAGAGTAAACAAAAGTCTTAGTCACAGTCTAGAGATTGTAAAATTTAAATATAGTATAGTTACCTCTCAAATGGATACATCCACCGAAAGTGGACTGGACTACATAGCCTAGCTTCCCTTCCAAGATGACCTGTCAAAGAACCATTATGTCGAAGAAACTTGGAGGAAAAAATCTCTCAAACATACAGAGAGTTTCCACAACTTCTGCTTCCATTTTTAAAATCTGCTCTACATCTATAACTCGCTGGCATAACCGGTTAAAGAATGCACACATCCGTAATATTGCAAGTCTCGGGCCTTTAGGTAATAATCCTCTAACTGCAACCGGGAGTAACTGTTTCATCAGCACATGATAATCGTGTGATTTGAGACCTGATACCTTACACTCTTCTAGTGAAACACCCCTAGATATGTTTGAACAATATCCATCAGGTCCTTTAAAATCAGAAAGTCACTTGCAGAATATTTTCTTCTCACTCTTCGACAAAGACCAAGGTGCTGCTGGCAGGTAAGTTCTTTTCCCTTTGGCCCTCGGGTGCAGATCCTTTCTAATACCAAGATGTTCCAGATCCTTACGTGTATTGAGACCATCCTTCGAATTCCCACAGTGAAGTAACGTTGAGACAATGCTCTTTGCCACATTTCGCTCTATGTGCATTACATCCAAATTATGCCTCACGGGTAGTTCCTAAATATCAATACAAAATAAGCAAAATCAAAATTATCAATCAAAACTGTGAGATTCTTAAAGGTAATAATATACAAAGAATATTATGTGTTCAATATAACTCACCTCCCAATAAGGAAGTTGGAAGAAGATTGATCTTTTTTCCATCTTGACAACTCCTCCTCATCAACTTCATCTTCTTCCTCTGCCTCAGATTCACTAGAAACGTCCCCAATATCACAGTCTTCTTCAACACTCACTGTCCTTTTCCTCTTCGTTCTAGCTTCTCTAAAATTCCTAAAGTTGTTAACAAAGTTCTTCAGGTTATTGGAAATGTCATGACCAGAAAGTATCCTTGACTTTCTCCCATGTTCAGCGTGTCCATCAAACCAAGCCTTCTTCGACCTATATCTATGTGTTGGTGGGAGACCCTTTCTATGAGACATATACACATGCTTCCTACAGAACTTCAGCCACATACTATCAGTGTGTTTCCCGCACACTGGACAACCCATTTTTCCTTTCACTTTGCATCCAGCTAGATTTCCATAGGCTGGGAAATCACTAATAGTCCAAAGCAGCATTGCCTTCATAGTAAATGCAGACTTACTCACAACATCATATGTTGACTCTCCTTTGCTCCACAACTGATTTAAATCCTCTATTAATGGCTCTAAGTAGACATCAATACTATTACAAGACTGTTGTGGACCATGAATGAGCAGTGTTAGCATGATATTCTCCTTCTTCATACATAGGTTAGGAGGCAAATTATAGTTAACTAACAGCACATGCCAACAACTGTACTTACTGTTCTTTATGTTGAAAGGATTAAATCCATCTGTAGAGAGTCCCGACCGTATATTCCTTTCCTCAGCAGCAAATGTGGGATACTTGTCATTCATCTGTTTCCATGTCACAGAATCCACGGGATGCCTTAGTTTTCCATCGCTGCTTTTGTTAGTAGAACGCCACCTTAGGTTTCTGGCCATTTCTTCACACCTAAACATCCTCTTCAGCCGTGGAATTATTGGAAAGTATCTTAATACTTTCTGTGGGACACCTTTCTTGATCTCACCAGTGTGCTGGTTAATCTTCCATCTTGAGGCCTTACATTTAGGACAACTGTCGAGCTTCTTCAACTTCTTTCTGAACATGCAACAATCATTAACACACGCATGAATCTTCTCATAGCCCATATCAAAAGACTTCAATAACTTCTTAACTTCGTACAGTGATGTATGCAACATGTTATCCTCTGGTAACATCTCCGGCAGCGTCTCAAGTAGATCATCGAAGCTCTTGTCAGACCAGCCATTCTTAGTCTTCAGCCTAAACAATGAGAAGATGGCTGATAACTTGCTATGGTTTGCACAGCTTGGATATAATGGGGTTTCAGCATCTGCAATCTTTGCCAGGAACTCATCTTCTTTCATGTCTTCTCCCTCTGCCATCTCACAGAAGTCACGTTTTGTAGCTAACTCTTCATCTAAATTCTCAACAGCTCTGTACAACCCAACAATCTCTTCATTCCACTGCTTCTCTTTCATATCGCCTTCAGCCACAGAGTATACTTCTACATGATGATACCAGTCCTTACGCTGCTTGTACACCTCATCCATTCCCCTTCTAACCAGATGATCAACTATATCTGTAGCTGAATGCCGATCTACATTCCGACAGTCTGTGCGAGGGCAGATAATGAACTTATCACCTCCATCACCCGCAGACACAGCTTGGACAAAGTCCCATGCACCCTTCTCATAAGCAGGATCAACTCTGCAGTTATAACATAACAAAATAGAACAATTCATTAAACACTCAAATCCCCTACTGAGTACTGACATGGATCAATATATGTTGATTTCTTACCTTGACAGATGAACCCATGCCTTCTCCAACATTGTTTGATCTATACTTCTTTAAAACCATTAGAACGAGTAAAATGGTCAAAGAAAACACAAATTCTAAATAACCAACAAGTAAAATGGTCACAGAAAATATAAACCATGTGAAGCTAAAATCTCAAAAAATCACAGAAAATAAAAACACTCAGTAAAGTAGCCAACGAGAGTCAAACAAATGAGAATGATGTTATGACTAAGCAAAGAGTAAAACAAATCAGAAGCATGTAATGACTAAGCCGAGACTAAAACAAACCATAAACATGTAGTAAAGCCACGAGAATTAAACAATTTCAATCAGAATCAAACATATCAGAATAAAAGAAATGAGAATGAAGGGAAACTGAGATATCGAAGAAGATAAACCTCTTCGGTTCGAATACGAGGTTCAATCCTCTTCAAATCGACTTGAGCTGGAGAGTACGAAATCGAGCTTCAAGGTGTCGACGGAGAGTTTCGGTTGTGGGAGAAAGGGGTTAGGGTTTTCTCGATAGAGAGAGAGAGAGAGCTGGAGATTATCACAAGTTACAGAACACGAAATCGAGTTCAAGGTGTCGACGGAGAGATTCGGGTGTGGGAGAAAGGGGTTAGGGTTTTCTCGAGTGAGAGAGAGAGTTACTTAATTTTTTTTTAATTTACTTGTCGACAACCATTTTTTTATCCTTATGTAGCTTAAGTGTTACAGTTAAGAGGGAATCGATTTAGTATTTCCCGGTTCTCAAAATTTCACCAAGTATAAGCGGTACGCGTGCTTTTCTATTCCCACTTTGTGAATTTTTCCCGACATCATTAAGTTAATGCTATGAATATGTCCCAAAATCAAAAATATTATCTATCATAGCAGTTTGAAAATCCGTGCTATCCCGCTATGCTATTAAAGGCCATTTTTCTTGTAGTGCTTTTAACTTTATCAAATATTGTGCAACCAATAATTTTTATAATCTATTTTGTAATTAATTGAATAATTTATAATTAATATATTAGTGATATATAAAAAGGTGATTTTCTTAATAAGTGTACAATATGATAAAACATAAGTATTTTGGTACAAAGGGAGTATAAACTAGATAGGTCCGAAAATCAAGAAAAAAAGATACTGATGAGTAAGGTAAGAGCATCTCTAATATATTAAACCATTTCTTACTCCAAAATTGTGCAACTCCAAAATGGAGTTATGTCTTAGTCCAATGTATTATTCCATATTTTACTTCAAAAGGAATTTTCTCAAATGATTCTTTTTTTTAATTAATAGGTTTTTTAATCCTTCAACTTATAAAAGTTTAACAATTAAGCCAACTATTTTATTTTTAAAAAATAAATAATAATATATTTTATTTAAATTAAATATTTATTATTAAAAATACGATAAATCATAAAAATATATAAATTACCATATTTTGTTTTAGTAATGAGATAGAACTTTTTCCCATAAATAATCAACTAATGTATTTCGTAATGAAAAATGAAATTCTTTATCTTTGATTTTCCTAAATCGAACAAGGAAATTCTGAAATCAAATATTTTCATCTTATGCGTCAATACCTATGAGTAGAGATTCTCTTCCAATTTCAATTGATTAAATTTTCATATGCAATTTTCCTAATTCAAAAACAATTATGCATTAAAAGAGCATAAAGAAGAAAACAAAGTTTTGTTTTGTAGTTTGAATTTCATCCAAAGTACAAATGTTTGTGCATATATAAAGGTCAACAAGTATAAATATAAAATCAAAATGTTGACCCACAAGATAAACAAAGTCATCTATTTCGTTTGAAAAATACTTTACCGATCTTGTTACTCCCAAAAGAAATTTACGAGATAATTAAATCGCTTATTTTATATTATTTATGTTTATTTTTTGTTTATATTAGTTTATACATATTTTATGTAAAATTAGTAATATTTTGTGTCGAATACCAAATTTCTTTCCATGTTATTGTATTATTTTAAATATTATTTAAGTATATAATAAAAATATTCAAGATTAAAAAGATCATTGAATATGGAATAGGGTTAAACAAGATTTTATTCCAAAATATAGTTTGAATTGAAAAATGAATAGAGTTGGAGATGGCCTAATGCCCCGCATCTATCATTTCCCTTGGTTCTTGGTGCCAAGTAGATAATACTTTCTTCACAGGTTCCCGATGCTACCAAATTGAAATTATCGCCGCTCCGCCATATGAAAACAGCATGTGAGCTATGTCTGTCGAACTTAGTCTTCAAAGATTCTCGCAGTGACAGTGCCATGCTTGATACGAAGCGGATCAAGCATCGGCTTCCGGGCCGGTTAGACTAAATACTATTTTGGGGCCAATTTCTGTAAAGTTGTCATTGGTTCAGTGGTTGGGTATGTTGCTATAGCTGATCAGGTCACAGTTCAAGATAGCTTAGCACCATTTTTGTATTATCTTTGTTATTAGCAGTTTTTAGATTAAATATTTTATAGTAAAACAAATTAAGGGGTGAAAAAATTTAGGTGCTTATAACTTAGAAAAAGTCAGGCACTTCCATGCGCACCGACAAAACTATAACTTTGGATTATAAGAAAATCACAGATGATTGAAGCCGGAACACTCTTCGGAGAACCTTGTAACATGATCGGAAGCCCCAAATCTTCGTGTTAACATCCAACAATCTAAATCTATCGTTGATTCTTATTTTAAGAAACATTAATCTAATCCAATCATATATCGAGTGTGAAGAAAAACTCTTCAAAAAAAATCGAGCAAGCATAACTTAAGAAGAATAGATCCAAGCTTTCTTCCGGCATAAACTTTCCAAGCTAGTTAAAAAGTTAGATTGAAAACAAGAAAAAGGTGAGAGAAAAGAAAAAGATAAAATGACTGAAACTTGTCTGAGGTTTGCCGTATATTCATGGAGATTAAAATGAAAAGAGAACTGGAAAAAGCCGGAAGTCGACTGCGAAGAAGGCCACCATCAGTGCACTGTGATTAGTTTGACGATCTCCAGAGAGAAGTTGATTGATTTTAGAGAGAGAATTTTATTTTTACCAAAATGTTGGAGCAAGATTTACCAAATATATATGGCCTAGTAAAGGCCAATCGAAACAGGTTAAGTTGGCAATGATTACATGATCCACCGATGCAGTCCAACTATTTCACCATCTAAGGGTTACCTCGCAGCTCGAGGTAGCAGCTAGAGGTAATGAGCTCCACTACTAATGGATAACAACCAAGATCCAATGACCTTGCAGTCAAAGAGTTATACAACAGATCGAGATCTCCTTAGAAATTCATGGGACGTGCGGCGCGTAGTAGTTGGAGCGAGCTGAGCAGTATAAAAGACAAGACAAGACCATTATTTGATAGACGTTTTTGACTTACTCATTTGAGACCTACAATACTCTCATGATTCCTATGAACTTTTGTTTGATTCTTTGTATTCACTGTCAATAATATTAGTCCAATTTGAGCAAACTATCTTAAAAATCTAAGGACATAGATCCTTTCTCACTGTTTCCCTAACTCTTACTTTATTCACATTGAAATTCTGATTGCAGGTTTTAGCTCATACAATTTGGCACCCTCTGTGGGAGAGACGATAAAAGCTATCTCTGACCCAAGAGCTGATCAAAGATCAGCAAGATCGAAATGGAACCAAGAACCAGTGAATCCAACCGCAATGATGCACCGATCCAAGCCAATGAAGTCATTCTGGCTCAGCAAAGAACCTTTGCTTCTGGGGGACTGAGCTACACCCCCATCAACGACATATGTTAGGAGTCCACCCAAAAGACCTTTCTAATCCAATGCAAGATGATTTTCCATGTGGTTCCTCCGGTAAGCATTCCTACTTATCGACCCAACTCACAGATATGGAATCAAAACAACGGTACATCTGCTTCTGGATCTTTATCAAGTGAATGACAGATCTCTCCTCTCCTAGTGCGCCAAACAAGCTATCAGAAATCCTCTAGGCTCGTAGATTGAGCACACCAGAACAAAATATTATTGAGCACACCAAAACAAAATAGTTGCTCGAACCCTCTAGGCTCGCCTCGAGAGATACAAACACTGTTTGGACACTTCTCAAGATCAAATACAATGAAGCAGAATAATTTTTGGAGCTAATCGATTGGTCAATCCTAATCCTCTCTTTCGACAACACCTTGATTTCTCGAATGTCGCTTCATTATCTCCATAACTGGGAAGTAGCATCACTACGACTGATGTAGGATCTTCCACAACTCGTAACTCCACCTTGAACCAACTTAGTGTTTGGAGTCATTAATCAATTTAACGAGCGATCTCCACCTCCACCACTAGGCTGCAAACTAACAAGACATCCATGGTACGGGGCATTGATGTTCGTGTTGATATCATATGTTCCGTGATAAAACCCCGCTTGAGAGTTTGATCCTTGAGACAATAGAACTCTTCGGGTAAACCATAAAGATCCAACTTATGATGCTCCTCTTAACATCCGAGTACTGCCAAGTTCATTGCCGCATATCAACGAACATGTATACATTGACTTTGAATATTTTCAAAGATATGTCAAGCAAACCAACCCTATTCTAATGAAAATGAACTTTAAGGTCTACATGGCGACTAGTCAAGCACACAATATAGATGATGTAATGTAAGAGACGTGTCAAACTCGGTTCACAAATCGGATAGCCAACGCTCATCTCTGAGACATCGAGAATATTAAACTCCCATAATATATTGGAAAATATAACCTTAAGGCTCAGTTACACCCTTTTACTTTGGAAATATCCCGATGTCACCTCAACGACGAGAAAAAAGAAGCTGTTAATATAGGATTTTCGTCAAAAATCTTACCGCCCCACACTTGAAAAGTTCACTGGCTGATATACTATGGATTTTACCAGTTTTTACCCATAATATATGCGCTTTTTAGATACTATTATATGTGCTTGGAGTCTGTTTTAGAGCATTTTCAGGTCCATGTATGTTTTGGAGCAATATGGAGACTATGGAGCATTTTGGAGCTTAATCATGAGGAATCACAGTCAAGATCCAGGAGAAGTATCAATCGACACTACCTTCTTGATATCGATCAACACCAAAGCGAGTAGACGTGCTGATTTGTTCATGACCGATTGAAGCCCAGAAGATCCAAATAATTACAAGAATACCCATAGACGACCTAATACCTACTGTTTATGTGTTTTCCCATTTTTTAGGCAAAAGATAATCTTTTCTATTCTTTTTGTCACAACATATTATTATAGGGGTTTTAGTAGTTTTGGAGAGAAGATGAAGAATTTTTCAGAGATTTGTATTGGAAGTCCATTGTTTCTTTCCATATTCGATTCTATGCATTCTATTCATATTATTGTTATGCATTTCTTAATCATGTCTGAGTAGTTTCTCTTGTTAGGTTTATGAGTTTATTAGGGTTTATATGTATTGCTAAGATATAGAAATGCTACGTGAATCTTTAAGATCATTCATCAGAATTGGGCTTATTGCTTGTGTTCTAGAGTAGCTAACAAGAAACCTGAACATAGGATATTGATAACAATGATAATAGGTTCATTACATGATATTAATTATGATACGCTAGTTTTTTAGAAACATGCGACAACTGGTCTAGATTAACATAGTGAACATATCAATTAGGACGTTAATTCTTGCCTAAGGAAGTATCGATAGACATTCATCCCATAGTATCAATCGATACTCAATCCTTGTTCACATGCAACAGCTGGAACAAAGACTTAGTCATCTGATTCGACTCACATCGAGATCTGGAAAGATTACTATTGCATTCGAGTTATAGGACGGTTTATCACACACCCTTAGCACCTATACATCACAATAATATTGCATGTAACCCTAAGTCTACCTATTTCATCTTATTGTCTACAAAACAACTGTTATGATTTACTGCTTATTTAATACTTGCTTAGCTTAATTTTAATATTATAAGTCTATTAAGCACCCAACCTCCCTATGGATTCGATCTCTAAGTACTACAACTAAACTTTAATTGAGAGAGAAAGTTGCTCATAAGGTTAATTTGAGAGCACAACAAATTTGGTGCCGTTACGGGGGAGCACTTGATTGGCCATTAGACTTAATTGATAGATTTCGTCTAGTTTTTTGTGTTTTACTCACCATAATTTTTTTGTGTCTTTCAAATGCATGCCCAACAGTACCAGAAGCAACAAGGAAAAATAGCTAGTATTCTTAGACTCTGCACTGTTACAATGCACTATCCGTAAAGAGAAGGGCACTACATCGATCGACACCAACATTCTTACATTGATCGATACTATGTGTAAGCGAGTAATGATTGATACCATCACGTCTTCCTTGACGGACACCAACCTGCGCTCAAACAACATGTTTGCAAATCTTATACTAACGAGAGATGAGAACGGCGACCTGCATAACCAAGATGGTCATCTGCATAATGCAGAAGGTCAGACTGTTACTGATCAAGGAATTGTAATCCCTAAACCAGAGGAAGCTACTGAAACTTTAGCTGCTTATAATGTTGAGGCTTCTAGACCCAAAACACTGTCTGACTACAACCGTCCATATCAATACTATGCCAACAGATCTGCTATTCGTCTTCCTGCTTTCCAGAGGCACGATTGGGAGCTGAAGCCTACATACTTTATACTTGTGGACAGACACCTTACCATGGTCACCCACATGAGCATCTGATGGACCATTTTGAACGGTTCGAGGATCTAGTTTCTGCTACCAAGGCCAATCAAGTCCTTGAGGACTACCTTCTTTGTAAGCTCTTCAAGTACTCACTTGATGGAGATGCTTCATATTGGCTTAAGAAGTTACCACTAGGATCTCTTACATCATGGACTGACATCACGAACACCTTCCTATGTAATCTATTTGATGATGCACGATCTAAGGACTTGAGGAACAAAATTGCTACATTCACACATGCATAATTTTTCAGAAGCTCATAGATCAGATTCAATTCATATCAGAGAGACTGTCCACACCATGGGTTCAACGTGGTACAACTGCTTAGTACCTTGTTCAGAAGCATCACTTTGGTTAACCAAATGGCTCTAGACACTGCTAGTGGAGGAAATTTTAACACTAGGATTCTGGAAGAACCTGTGATACTTATTGAAAACTTGAAATCTAGCAATAACACCAAGGACACTGATTTAGAGAAGAAGAAATCAGCTGCTAGCTTGGGAAAGGAGAAGATGGATGAAGTTAAAGCCAATCTGGAAAGTGCTCATAAGCTTCTTAAGAAGCATGTTAACTTTGCAGAAGATGTAGAGGCTGTTGATACCGTCAGTGATAAGGGCGATGAGGAAGATGTGAACTACATTAGTGGCACTAGTTTTCAGAAATTTGAGAATCAGGATGGAAACAGAAAATCTTATGGCACTGGGAATAAGGGTAATTAAAACAAGATTTCACAGTATCGGAGATCTTACAACAACAAAAACATGAGCTATGGAGCTTCTTCTTACCAGAATCCAGCACCATCAAATCAAGAGAGCAAGATAGAGAGTATGAATGATCAGGTTCTTGAGGGTCAACAGAAGTTGACAATGGATTTTAACGGGAAGATATATGTTGCATACAACAATCTGAATGACAAGTTCAATGCTCTCAACACCCATGTGAAGAAGTTGGAGACTTAAGTGGTTTAGACTTGTGAAGATGTGAGAAGACAAAAAAACTGATTAAGGGAAAAGGAGAGTCTGGACAAAAACATCATGTGAGTGCCATCATAGATAATGATTTCTAGCAAGTGGTGAAGGAGGAGAAACTCCAAGAAGGAAACTTTCAAGTCGAAAGTTCTAGATCCTTTGCCAGTTCGCACTGGTGTCGATCGACACCAAAGGCTGAGTGTTGATCGACATCCCATGATGAGTCCGTAGGATCTTGTGAAAAGGCAAGTGTCGATCGAAAACCTCACATGTTTTTTCAATCGACACCCACTAGTTACATACCGAGTTTGATTGCCAAGCATCAATGCAGAACAATTAAAAGCTTCAAAACACTTGTTTCAGACATCAACAAAACCTACAGTGAACACCAGTCATCAACATGAAGATGAACCATAGCCTATGATCATTGAGCATGCCATTGAGGAACAAGTTTCTAAGAGAAAGAAGAAAAAGGTTCCTAAGTATCTAAGAAGAGAAGCTAATGATAAGGAGCTGGATAGTTTCACAAAGAGGATGATGAGGAACCTTGTGAACATGCCATTCAATGAAGTATATTGGGCCCACCGGCTATGGATTTTTTAGATAGAGAAAAGAGATAGACAAGGACATTGAGCGTTTGTTCTATCAGATCAGAGAGAAGATGAAGCAAAGGATTAAATTGAAGAAAAAGAGTGATCCAGGGAAGTTCGTGGTTTCTTGCACGATCAGAGGTCACAGCTACCCTAATACACTCTGCGACATGGGTTCTTCAGTAAGTATTATGCCCATGGGGATGGCTGAGCAACTAAGTCTGAAGATAGAACCGTCTAGCGATTCATTCACCTTTGTGGATTACTCCAAGGTGAATTCAGAAACCTTCAGGTGCAAATTGGCAATGCCCTAGTTTCAGTAGATTTTGACGTCATGGATATTCAAATAGAATGAATTCTTCCCTATTACTTGGGAGAACCTTAATGGCTACTGTAGGAGCTGTTTGTGACATGAAGACAAAAAGGATGTAACTCTCACTCACCAGTGAGACTGATTTCTATGACCTTATTAGAGTGGTGAAGGGAAACACAATATATATTGAGATAGAAAATGATCATGACTTGTGGGAGTTTGTTATTCTGATTCTGGCACAGAGAACGAAGATGACGGTGAGGTATCGATCGACACTCAGCTACCAGAACCGATCAACACCACTGCGATTCCAAAAATCCGAGAAGCTTTTTTTATTGAACCCACCATTCCACCTAAGAGAGAATGGTCAGTTTACCAGCACCAAATAATGTGAACCATTGATCACCACCAATCATCCATAATCGATTGACACCCCATCTTTCCCAGAGACCGAACAAGTCTACACAGAACAACCAGATTCCCCTATTAGATTTAGAATATTTGGACAACCAGAAAACATCCTATCAACAGATGAATACAAAGTTGTCAAAGATTAGCTATGGCGTGCACATGCAGTAGATGAGAGGATCATCAATGTATCCAAGGAAGACATAACAAACATTTAGAGATGACTCAGGCTCAGGAAATGTTTACCTTAGTTCATCACAGTATGAGGGGCGTCTTAAGTTAGATAACCCAATTCTGCCAGAACCTGAGATATACTTGAAAGATCAAGTCGAGAGATAATAGATGACATTAATATAACTCAGGAGAGGATGTTTGATGAGTTCAACAGTAAAATTGATGCAATCTATTTCCCTCTCAACAACAACATTGGACTGATCAGCAAATATGTGGAAGAGCTACAACTGAAAGTGGATTACATACATCAGATCATTTAGAAGCAGCAAGAGCACATAACCAAAGGAGAAGAAGCCATCAAAAGCTTTGTAGGCACCTGGTTCGAGATGAGCAGAGAAGATATGGATACTTGTTTTCCAACAAGTATTCCATTACCTCCATACTAGCCATAAACATCCATAACGTCAAGTTATAGCCTACAAACAATGGATTGATGGGTGACAACCCATTTATTAAGTTTTAAATTAATTTTATTTTTCATTTTACTGATTATTTTTGTGTTTATTTTATTACAGATTCAAAAAGAGACCTGAGAAAGACGAGTCTGACCGAGCATCAACCGACACTTGATCAATGTCAATCGACAGGGCATCACGAGCATCGATCGATCGCCACTTAACTGTGTCGATCGACACTCACCATCAGTTAGCTTATATACCGTTTTTCCTTGTTAAATTTTGTTCTTATGATTTATTTTTCCACCAATCCGAGACTGCATAACACTGGGGACAGTGTTGTTTCAGTCTGGGGGTGGTTTTACTAATATTGTGTTTTATTTTGAGCTTTATATTTATGTTTGTTTTATTGAGTTTTTATATAACCAGGAAGGGGATTATGATTTTTTCAATTTTACTTATTATCTAACTACTCTCTAGCACTATTCTTAGATTTATTGATTGCATAATGTATTGGAAAGAAATAACAAAGTGGATTACCTGCCAGTAATATCTACACTTACTGAGAATGTTTGAAGGAACCGAAGCTGACCTCCAACCTAATAAACTTAATTTTCTTGTCTTGGGACTTGATATACACTGGATTGGATTCCTTCTTTAATTCTAGAAGGTAAAAGTCTGTGTGTTTTTAGTTCTCCTCTCTTTCCCCTTCAGATCAAAAAGAACTCAAACATGATTTGGTGGCTACAAATATTAAAGATTGATTCCTATTACTATAGAAAGATATAAAGGTGAAAAAGAGGTGAACATGATCTAGTGGAAAAAACCATTAGGCGTGATTCATGTAAGCTAGTCCAAATATCTCAGACCATTAGAAAAAATAAAATGATACCCTGCAAAGAAATGAGACATTGACTTAGAGAAGTGAGAAGAGATAGATGAAGATGATCAGATAAGGGTGCTTGTGTTTAGATACTTGCTTGAGTAAGAGTCCATGTGTCATTTGATCGATACTCCGAAGGTAAATCCTGCACCTTTTATATGTAAGAAATGAGGTTAGTAGAGGGGTATGTCATACAATATTAACTAAGTTGTTGGCTTGATGGTTTTGGTTGTTAAGCTAAGGTAGAATACATAAGCTACCTCTAAAGTTAGAATTGATTCGATGTGGCTGCAACATTGCAAAGGTGATAGTAGTAAGTTTAAAATTTGTGTTAGCCTCTGTGATCTCAAACATTCATAGGATTGTGATATTCTTTGCTTGAGGACAACAAAAAGATAAGTCTAAGGAAGTTGATATACTATGAATTTTACCATTTTCACTCATATGTGCTTTTAGTACTACTATATGTTTTTGGAGTCTGTTTTAAAGTCTTTTTAGGTCTAGATATGTTTTGGAGAAATGTGGAGATTGTGGAGCATTCTGGAACTTAATGATGAGGAAACTCGTAGTTGTTGAAAAAATCAGAATTCAGAGTCGAGATCCAGGAGAAGTGTCGATCGACTCTACCTTCTTGGTATCCATCAACACTAAAGCGAGTTGACGGGACAATTTTTTTGTGACCGTCTTGAAGCCCAGAAGATCCACATAATTACAAGACTACCCCTAGCTGAATTAATAGCTACTACTTATCTGTTTGCCCATTGTTTAGGCAAAAGACAAGATTTTTTGTTCTTTTTGTCACAACATATTATTATAGGGTTTTTAGTAATTTTGGAGATAATATGAAGACTCCTTCAGGGATTTGTATTGGAACTCCATTGTTTCTTTCCTTATTCTATTCTATGCATTCTATTCATATTATTGTTATGTTTTGCTTAATCACGTCTGAGTAGTTTCTCTTGTTAGGTTTAAGATTTTTTTAGGGTTTATATGTGTTGCTAAGATATAGAACTTCTCGGGTGAATATTTAGGATGCTTCATCAGAATTGGACTTATTGCTTGTGTTCTAGAGTAGCTAACTAGAAGCCTAAACTTAGGATACTGATAAGTACAAAGTAGGTTCATTACCTGATACTAATTCTTCTGAGCTTGGTTGTTAGATACATGTGACAGCTGGTCTAGATTAACCTAAGGAACATATCGATTATGACGTTAATGCTTTCCTAAGGAAGTACCGATTGTATCAATCGACACTCAATTCTTGTTCGCATATTACAACTGGAACAAAGACTTAGTCATTTGATTAGTCTCACATCGAGAGGTGGATATCTTACTATTGCATTCAAGTTCTTGGATGGTTAATCACACATCCTTAGTACCTATACATCACAATACTATTTCCTGAAACCCTAAGTATACATATTTCATCTTATTGTCTACAAACGAACTTTATTATCTACTTCTTATTAATACTTGCTTAGCTTAATCTTAATATTGATAAGTTTATTGAGCGCCCAAGCTCTTGCGGATTTAATCCCTAAGTAGTACAACCGAACTTCTTATTTGAGAGAGAAATTTGCTCATAGGGTTAATTTGAGAGCACATAACCGTATTTTGTGGAAATTCCTTAGAAAACGTCACCCAACTAGCAACTGCTTTCCTGAAATATTACTCGAAAGGAGCCTTTTTTTGCAGTAATACAAGGGCACAACGAGACACTTAGATCCTTCATCGATATGTTGAAAGAAGTAAGATCTCAAAATGTGAACCCAAACGACAACACAGCCTTGACGTTACTAAAACTGGCATCTGGTTCACTTCACGATTCAAATAAAAACCATCAGCTCTAGCACCATAACGATTGAAGACGTGCTCCACGGCGCTTCAGATTTCTGCTTCCTAGAAGAACAAACTGCCAATCTCTTTGCGAGACTTGCCGACATCTACTTCTATCAAACGCAGCACCAAGCCGAAAGGTTTGTCATCCAGAAAACATATCTACACCATTTACGGATACCTTGACACAAGGAACATAATCTTTGACCCAGAAAAGTAATGCAAGGTCCATAAAAAGAACGTGCACTAAGCTGAGGATTGTCGAACCCGACTCAGACTCTTAGTAAAAAAAGTGGAGGATCAAAAGAAGAGGAAAACCAGAGAAAGAGAGAACTCTCCCCCGTCATAGGAACATCCCACAACAACCTCATCAAAAAGAGAACAATCTGAGGAAGAAGAGTAACCTAGATCACCATCCGGTCCTCAACTAAGGATAGACCTCATCTTAAAATGTATTAGTCTATGTGGCAGATCAATAAAATCAGTCATACACCTCCACCATCGCCTCACAGGCCCAAATGCCACAAGGTGGTACACCTTTACTTAGTTTAAATATAAGCTCCCCATTCTTAACAGCTCACAGTAAACTCGGGTGCCATGGGATATACCTCCCATACCAATCGACTTCATCTTTGGTGGCTCAAAATTGTGCCGAGATTCCATAAACTCCATATAAACCTACAAAGAAGAGACGCAAACAGATCCAAGAAGATTATTCCAGTGGAAGGCCCCGACGACGAAACCACATTTTATAAAAGTGAAACTATTCACCTTGATATAACTTATGAGGATGTCCTAATCATAAAGCTAGTCGTTACATATTTTGAGTTGTTTGCGTAATGATTGATACTCTAAGTTTAGTTTACGTACTATTCTATGACGCCTTTAGATGGATGGTTTCGAAAAACCAAACTGAAATAACATACTCGCTCAGGTATATCAACTTGTTAGTCTTCGCAAAAGACATACGAGACTCATTGACTTCATGGTAGTAGATAGACATAACTTGAGCTACCCCATCTTAGTTTACAGCAATTTCACAATAATTAAACGTGTTTTTTTTTGAAAATTCATCGTTGTTTTGGGTGATCATATATATATATATATTTTTTTTTTGGGTGATCATAATTGGGTTCCCGGGTTTGTGGTTAGCGGGTCATATATTGTTGTTAGGGGCTACTATCCATTGGCTATGTTAATATGCTAGTGGGATTTTTTTTTTTTTGAAAAGGCTTTACTAGTGGGATTTTTAATGATAAGATTTTGTGTTTTAAACATGCACATAAAGTGGTTGTAGTGAGCTTGGTTTTAAATTTTCTGGAGTGGAAAAAATGAGAGGACCAATTAGGTGCGGCATGGCGGAAAGTTGTACGTTTCAGTTATCAGTTTGTTGCACAACTCTGTTGTAGCATAACTGGGTGAACTGCTGATTTGATGATTGTAGCTTCTCGTTTATTAAATATATATGTTGCGTAATACGTTGTCTTGGTGTTACTATTTGAGTAACTTAATATATAGATCATAAAATTAATTACATGGTGACGTCATCTTTGATGCTGTGAGACCCTCAATCTCGTTGACGTAAAAGTTGACTCGACTAGCTGTGCATAATCAAACTAGACATTGACAGGCACATGGGTGTGTATATTATTCTAGCAGGGTAAAATATCATAAACAATTAACTGTCAAAATTAACCTTTAATCCTAACATACAAAACAATACTCTTGTCAAGAAAGATAATGTGTAATACTTAGGGATCGAATCCACAGAGAACAATGACACACAATTGATTTCTTATTTCTAAAGACTAAGCTAGATAATTATATATATTGGTAACAAGTAATCAGTTTAAGGAAATATTCATTATTGGAAAGTGTAGATGCAATATGGAAATATGCTAATAATGTAAATATGAAAATATGATAATAGACTAACTAGATGCAATGTAAATATGCTAGATCTAGGGTTTTCAAGATCAATGAATTATAGGGAATAAGAAGCACGGATATGTAAATATTATAGAACTCAAATATTAACTATTCTGACCCTTTTAACTCCAACTCTCGTATGCGAGCAAAAGGAAAGACCATCGATCAACGACTAAGGCCTGATGTAGATCGACGGTGAAATAAGAAGGAAGTGTGAACGAGATTTGATATGTTCACCAAGCTAATTAGAACAGCTCTCGTATGCGCCTAACAACCTAGTTCAATGGAGACTATTTTGGCACAGAACCTACTCTCGTAGTTGTCCATGTCCTACTTTCGAGATCCTAGTTAGCTACTCTAGAGTGCAAGCATTAAGCACAGCTCAACTGGTGGATATTAACTTAACCTAGCAATCCTACTTTTAGGTTAATCCATGATTGCTATCATTCAACCCTAAATCTAGTTGGTAACTCTCAGACATAATCAAAGTAAGAATAATAATCTCAATATAATGCATAGATAAAATTTTGGGGTTGCGATACAAATCTCCCTAAGGAGTTATGAATCTTCTCCCCTAAATAAATCATAAAACTATAATGGAATGCTGGTGCACACAATCTGCCACTGACACACCGCGCTCTTTTTCTGGTGCAATACATAAAGTATAAATATAAAACCTTAAAATCTAGGTCAAAACTTGTCCAGGGGTAATCTTGTGTATTCTCTCTAATTTGGGCTTGAAATCGGATGTCTGCGATTTGGACGTCGATCGATGGAAGATGTGAAACATCGATCGATCTTGGTCATGTAACATCGGTCGATGCCAAGGTTGTGTCGTGGAACGATGGCAGTCTTGTACTTCGACTCTCCCAATGATCAATTACGGATTATTCTCCTCTAAATTCTCCAACAGCTCCAAGTACCTCTATATATCTCCAAAACGTACCTGAACCTGTAAAGACCTTGAAACATAGCATATACACACATAATAGACCCTAAATATAGCCTATAGCATTGCATGAAACTGGTAATAAATAGGCTATATAAACTCCCCCAGTCTTAACCTTTTGCTTCCCCTCAAGCAAACAAGCCTGCGAAAGAGGTATTGAAAACCGAAGACTCACATAATATCTAAGTATAACTGTCACCTTACTCTATTGCAACCACATCCTATCGAGTCAATCACAGAGAAACTTTATATAATCTATCACAGTATAGCAACCAAATCAATTCTACCAACAACTTAGCCAATACTAGTCTGACTCGCCCCTCTACTAATTTCATTTCTTTCCATAAAATAACATGTAGGCTTTACCTTGGAAGTATACGATCAAAGCATATATAGATTCTTACCTCTGCAAATATTTGAACACATAGGTAATCTTCTCCGATTCCTTTCCTCTCTCTCTTGTCACTTATTCTCAGTCAATGTCTCCCTTCTTTTGAGGGATCATTTTATTGTTTTTAATTGACTAAGATATTTTGGATAGGCTTCCAAGAATCAAGCTCTAATGGTTTTTGCCACCAGATCATGTTCACTTATTTTTGACCTTTATCTCTTTCTAGGATCATATGAATCAAACTTTAATGGTTGTAGCCACCAAATTCTGTTCGACTCTTTTTTTAATCTGAAGGGGAGAGAGAGGAGAATAAGAAGCACACAGACTTTTACCTTCCAGACTCATAAGGAATCCGACCCAGTGTATACCAAATCCCAAAGCAAGCAGATAATGTCAGGATTAGTGTTAGAAATCGGCTTTGGTTCCTTCAAACTTTCTAAGCAAGTGTGATATAGTGCCAGGATGATCCCCTTTGGTATATCTAGTAATCTCTGCAAACAACCTTCTAAGAATGGTGCTAAAGTGTGGTTAGTCAATAATAAATTTTGATCATGTTCTCCTTCTTGACTCAATAATTTTTTTTGAAAAAACTTATATATAGATAGTAAATAAAAATCAAAACAATAAAATAACATTAACGAACCTCCCCCAAACTTAAATTGCACTGTCCCTAGTGTAATCCGCCCCGGATTGGTTAGGAAAAATCAATTCATAAGTAAATAGCTTAATCATAGAACTCGATACCTCTCTGTGTAAGAGAGTGTCGATCGATGGTAGGAAGGTTAGGTCGATCGATGGTCTCGATCCAACATTGCCCGATGGTGTCTCTATGGTGTCGATCGATGATAATTTAAACATTCTGTAAAAACGAAGTAAAACTCGAAATAAATAGTAGTATAAGTAAAAACTAAATAAAAACTTACTGAACAGTGGGTTGCCTCTCATTCAGCGCTTGATTATAGTCTTAAGCTCGCCATATTGAACTCTCTGACTAGAACAGAGGTGGATCAACACTTGGAAAACAAGTGTCTATATCTTCTTTGCTCTTTTGAAACCATGTACCAACGAAGTTTCTCATTGCTTCATCTCCTCTGACTTTCTCCTTCTTTATGATCTCCTTAGTAACCTCCACTGAATGCATTCTCCTTTGTAGATTCTCAATATTGCGTTTTAGCATTCTAAGTCTCACAGCTGTAGTCTCTGATGTATCTTTCAATTTCTGAGAAATATCTTCTTTCATCAGGATCTGAGAAAAAGAAAACTCATTGAACCTGTCTTCTAATTGTTTTTCTGCTGCGTACTTCTATCTGTTGAAATCAGTATCGATCGATGGCATGATGCTACCGTCGATCGATGTCACTCTATCTGGTCCACTCGCATGCTGTCTTTGAACAATACCCAAATCTTGCTTCATCTCATCCATGCGTGTAGTCAAACCGGTGAGGCACTTGTCTATAGGGTAGTAGACATCATCAAGCCTCCTGTAGAAATCATCTAATGACTTCTCTTGAGCTTTGTAGATCTCATTCACAATACCGTCAATTTCTGATATGCTGTATGTCTTTGGTTTCTACCTAGACATAGAGATATTTGCTGCATGTTCATGTAAACATGTGTAGCTGTACTCAAACATAGTAGCTCTCTCTAGAACTGCCATGATATCTTCTTCTTGCACATTCACAATTCTTCCTTCTAGAGCTCATGCATTACCATTCTTATCTCTTTAGATGCCATACTCATCTTTATTTTCCCAGTGGAAAATTCTTCTGCCATCAGCATCATAAGCTCTTGTTCCATACTCTACGCGACTGTCTATCAGGAGGGGATTTTCCAACCGATCGGTCTTGGAGTTTCTGAACTAAAGGGGTTAAATGTACAAAATTCAGGGACTCCTGGAATGGTGGTATCGATCGATGCATGCTTCTTGTTGTCGATAGATGTTTTTTTTGGATAGACTCGTGCTTCTTCTCCTTGATGTCAATCGATGCCGGTACCTGTGCGTCGAGCGGTGGCTGTTTCTGTTGTCCAAATAAATTTTCCTGATCCATTTGGCATAACAAGGGCGTCTGCTACATCCTCCTTAGGTAGATTTAGAGTTATCCCGTAAAGATCTCGTGCACGTCCTTTTGTATCTATGGAAATTCTAAACTCATCTGGTATGAGATAACTACCTTTTGTATCTTTTGCTCCAAGTAATTGTTCTGGTTTTTGTTTGATGTCGTTCGATGGCGAAGATATGCCGACGATTGATGCTCGAGTGCCCACTCTCGTGTTCATTACCCAATTAGCTTCTTCCAGTGCCAGGCCGCGAGACTAAATCAGTTCTTCCTCTCTCTAATCTGCATCGGATTCCTCATAAGCTCCACTGTATCCTTGGAATTCTGGATTGGTGTTGATCGATTGTGTATGTTGACCATCGATCGATGCTCGATAATCAGACTGGTGGCCAAAAAGGTTTCCAGCTCCATTATCCATTGCAAGTATATCTGCCACATCTTCCTTCGTGACATGTAGAATTCTGCCATCCATAGCTCTTGCGTGACAATCTGGATCTCTCATAATACCGAACTCATCTGGTTGTTGATAACCATATTCCCTTTCGTGTTCTGCAGTTGAATCTCGTTCGGTTTCTGCTTCATTCCCAGTATCGATCGATGGTGTATGGTTACCGTCGATCGATGTCGATTTCCTAATTTGATAGGAAACATGAAAAACACCAGACTCTTCCATAGCATTCCCTCGGTCTTCAATTATTTCTAATTTTTTTGTAGTCTTCGTCGTACGTGAGGTAGGCTGTAATCAAAATCTCCATGGTAGGTGCTGACTTTTTCGAATGTTTGAATGTCGATCGATTCTATAGGGTGGGTATCTATCGATTGTTGAACTTTAAGGCCATCGATCGATGGGTTGAGTGGGGTATCGATCGATGCTCTTTCTTTTGATTCCTCATCGAACTCGTAATCGCATAAGCATGTGGCGACAAGCTCTTCATCATTGCACAATTTATTCAGAGTAGCCTTGTTCTTGTTCTTCACAGGTTCATAAAAAAACATTTTGATAAATTAGAGATAGATACAACCTTTTTAACTTCATATCGCATATAGCGCCCACAGTATCCATGAATGCTCCCCAAGTAGTAGAAAAAAGTTCCAATTGATATGGATATCCATCACATAGAAGTCTATCGGGATCAAGACGTTCTGAATTTGCAATGGGATGTCTCTACAAATACCTCATGAGTCTACTCTAGACCAATTCACAAAAATGAAAGAATCATTGGAAGGCACCACTAGGAGGTTCAACTTTCTGCTATAACTTTGGGTATGATGCTCACTAATGATTCTGTGTCGCATAGGCCATTAGGGAACTCGTGGCTTTTGATCAGACATGGTACTACAAACTTCCGAGGATCACTTTTCTTCTTCAGAATGATCCTTGGATTTTTCCTAGGATGACCCTCGGTAGCCTTATCAACCATCCTAGGCTCTAATATATCCATCTTATGCTCTGGATTTTTCGTATTCGTGACCTTTGGTTGATGAACTCGTTTTTATTGGGTACCATCAATCGATTTTACTATCTCTGCATCAAACGATGTTGGAAGATTTTCCCAATTCTGTCGACTCCACAGGGACCATCGATCGATTCTCAGTTTCTTGCGTCGATCGCTTCCTGTGTGAACTGCCTAACGAACCCGAATTTCCTATACGAAACCTTTCCTCTTGTGGCCTTTCTTTCTTGACTTCTACCCAAAAATCATCATCAATCACAACATTGACGTGATGTTCCTGTCCAGATTCTTCCTTCTCCCTAACCATAGCCTCATATCTCTTAAGGGTTTCACCCGTTTGAGTCACCTGACTTTCCAGCTCCTCCACACAGGTGTCGAAGTCTTCAATCTTTGTGTTTAGGTGAAGGTACATGAAATCTAACTTCCCATTGAAATCCACAGTCATCTTCTGCTGTCCCTCCAATACTTTGTCAAACATAATTCAATCCATGGTCTTCTGATTGGCTTTGAAATCTCAATGCCTCTAGCAGCTTGGGCTTTAGCTTCAGGTTGAGCTAATGCAGCGTCTGCTTCCGCATCAGGGATTACAGCCCCCTGATCGTCTATCTTTTGACCTGCTGCATACGCAGATGACCGTTGAGGTCATTCAAGTCTCCATTCTCATCCTGAACAACTACTATAGACGCAACCATCTGAACTCATTTGTTGTCGTCAATTGATGCAGATGAGATGCTGTCGATGCTAAGTGATCAATGTCAGTCGATGCTAGAGTTCTGATGTCGGTCAATGCTGTCTGTAATGAAGTGTCGGTCGACGCTGAGTAGGTGCCGTCGATCGATGCTTGTCATTATTCTTTGCGGATTGTACGCTCGAGTTGCTATGAGTCAATAGTAATTCTTGTCCATTGTTGCCCCTGGTACTCTTTTGCATGCACCTGAAAGACAAAGAAAAAGAAAAATTTAGTAACTTGAAAGTAACAACAAACCTAGACTAAATCCTAGGAATTAAATCTAATGGCGATCAATGTTCCCCGGCAACGACACCAACTTTGACACGCACATGGGTGTGTTTATTGCTCTAGCAGGGTATAAATATCCTAAACAATTAACTGTCAAATTAACCCTTAATCCTAACACACAAAACAATACTCTTGCCAAGAGAGATCAAGTGTAGTACTTAGGGATCAAATCCACAGAGAACAATGGCACACAATTGATTTCTTATTTATAAAGACTAAGCTAGGTGATTATATATATTGGTAACAAGTAATCAGTTTAAGGAAATATTCCTTAGTGGAAGGTGTAGATGCAATATGGAAATATGCTAATAATGTAAATATGGAAATATGATAATAGACTAACTAGATGCAAATGTTTTATTTCGTATACGAGCAAAAGGAAAGACCATCGATCGACAACTAAGGCCTGATGTCTATCGACGGTGAAATTAGAAGGAAGTGTGAGTGAGATTTGATATCTTCACCATACCAGCTCTAGCATGCGCCTAACAACCTAGTTCAGTGGAGTCTATTCTGGTACATAACCTACTCTTGTATTTATCCATGTCCTACTTTTGAGATCCTAGTTAGCTACTCTAGAATGCAGGAATTAAGCACAACTAAATTTATGGATATTAACTTAACTTAGCAATCCTACTTTTGGGCTAATCCATGATTGCTATCATTCAACCCTAAATCTAGTTGGTAACTACTTAGACATAATCAAAGTAAGAATAATAATCTCAATATAATGCATAGATAAACTGTTGGGGTTCCAATACAAATCTCCCTAAGAAGTTATGAATCTTCTCCCCTAAACAAATCCTAAAACTATAATGGAATGTTGGTGCACACAATCTGTCACTGGTACACCGCGCTCTTTTTCTGGTGCAATACATAAAGTATAAATATAAAACTCTAAAATCTAGGTCAAAACTCGTCCAGGGGTAATCTTGTAAATTTGTGTCTTGTCTCTAACTTGGTCTTGAAATCGGTTGTATGCAATTTGGATGTTGATCGATAGCAGATGTGCAACATCGATCGAACTTGGTCATGTAACATCGGTCGACGCTAAGGTTGTGTTGTCGATCGATGGTAGTCTTGTACTTCGACTCTCCAAATGATCAGGTACGAATTATTCTCCACTAAATGCTCTAAAAGCTCCAAGTATCTCCATATATCTCCAAAACATACTTGGACATGTAAAGACCATAAAACATAGTCTAGACACACATAATAGACCCTAAATAGAGCGTGTAACATGGCCTGAAACTGGTAATAAATAGGTTATATCAAACATGCACAACCAATCACTAGTAACTTAAACCAAACCGAAAAAAACATAATGTGTACCTAAAAGATTAACCCGAGGTTCCCAATATATAACATAGTACCTTAGACTAATTGCCTAAGTACACATATCCTATTAGGTATAACTTGAAGCTTTGCAATCTGACTGCGTAATACTCAATAGTTGATTTGTCCGGACAAAGACAAATATCATATTAAACCCGTACTTTAATAACAATCTTTATACATTATATACTTAATCTTTCAAAAACATCTTACCGATGTTATAGATTAACCTTGAAGTTTTCAGTCAACCATCTTTATATGTAAAATATATAAAGCGACATTTGCAAGGACAACATCGCTAGCTAATGTTGTTCATTCCCGTCCTAGAGTAAGGTCTCTTACTCACTGATTACCTGCATAACAAATGATTCATGAGTAACTACTTTACTCTATGAGTCTAGTCCAACACCCCCAACACATATCAACACTATCCCGAGCAATCAACACTATTTGTATGCAATGGAAACAGATTCCATAACTAATATAAATTGAAGGCTTTCATTCCATTATTATGAATCTTATATCATTCTCCACTTCCCATTCCCGTCTCTCACATCCACTAATATACTCATACATATATCTGTATATGTTAAACCCAAATCCATAGAAGCTAAGAGCTTAGCGGGTAAATAACAATCATCCCCGTCACTGATCACTTAATGAACATCCCACACTGAATCGTCACCCAGTACATGATTTGTGGGGCGCTACCCCATATTTGTGTCTTTGTGCCCTTGAACCTTCACGCGCCACCACACAAAGAACAAGTCACAGTCACAGTCACAACATTCGTACATGAATATTTTGGAAGACATGTTTATACTAAGACTTCACATGATCAATACTTCCATATTTATTCACACACACACACACACATACACACACACACACATATATATATATATATATATATACTTGAGAACAAGTACTACGACTCGGGATAAACCTCAATGAAAAGTTAACAATATTTCACATGATTTCTCACAACTTCATGGATTATCAAGGATCAAAAGATAATGTTTAACTATTCGTGTTTAACCGATGCAGCTCAATCATGCAACATACATACATGATCTATGCAGTCATCTATCTAGAATCACCTTTGATTCCATGATATTGACTAAGAAGTCAAGAATCGAGCTCAAGCTAAGCATACACCACTTGTGGGCACTCTAGATTCAGAACGAACACGAGGAATTATCCAGTTGATCATTCCAATCTTCGCGACCAACTGAACTCAAACCATTTCGGGGTTGAAGAAAAAGATGAAACAGTCCGGCTCAATAGATAACACAAATTTTGCAACGGACTACTGGTCTAGGAGAGAAAATTTTGAACAAGATAGCAATCAGTCGGCTCACCTCAAAGCAAAACAAACACAACAAAATCGTTTAAATGCAACTAATCCAAACAACATCAAACATCTTACCGAGTTATCACTTCATGGTTGATATCTCATTATTTTGATAAGTTATAGCATTTGTTATTGTTGGGGTCAAAATCGGTCACTACAAAATCAATGCTAGAAAACTCCCTAGAAATATTTCTTATCTAAGAAAAGTATAAATCCAGGACAAAAGTTACGTGTAACTTAAAAGAAAGAAGTTATACGACAAGTTCTTGGATAGGATGGTCTAATCCAAACAAACAACTGTTGGGGTCAACAACGGTCATTTTGAAATCAACATCTAAAATTGCGTTTCTGTAGGAAATCTTTCTCGACACAATCTCGACAGAGGTCCCCGAGAAAAGGTCTCGACAGAAATGGAGCACGAGACCGAACGAGCATTCCAATTTGCCCGTTTGGCGAGTTGGACCGAGCAAGTAGTCCAACTCGCCCGTTCAGCGAGTTGGACCGAGCAAGCAGTCCAACTCGCCCGTTCGGCGAGTTGGACAAAGCAAGCAGTCCAATTCGCCCGTTCAGCGAGTTGAACCGAAAAAGTAGTCTAACTCGCCGAATGGGCGAGTTGGACCAAGCAAGCAGTCCAACTCGCCCGGTGTGCGTCTAACTTGTTTTATTTGTAAAATATCAACGGAAACTCCGATTGAGACGAAACGAAAAGAGTTTCATCCGGGATTCAAAGGAGTATGCAAAGGTGACCCAAAGGATTGCTCGTTCGGTCCAATTCGCCCGTTCATTTTGTAATGTTTTGATGGTATGCTGGTGTGGTCGTTTCGTAAATTTTTTCAATTTTTTTCTATGAAATTTGTATCATAGAATGCTAACTTGTTTCACATTGAAAACGATGTTCCATAAAATATTGTCACGTTTGATTTTACAAAAGTTGTTTCGAAAATTTTTTTGAGCTTTAATTTTACGAAAGTTATTCCGCGAAATGTCATGAGTTTAGTTTTACGAAAGGTGTTTCGTAAAATGTTGATGAGTTTAATTTCACGAAAGTCGTTATGTCAGCCTATTTTTAAGTTTGGCTGCACGAGAGCCGTTTTCTGGAAAACTCACGTTTTGTGGCTTTTCCCCAAATTTGTTTCTGGGTTTTATCCTTGAAACTTTGGCTGTGATGAGCTTAATTATCGGGAGTCAACTTAATTGGAGATTTTCTCGTTTCCACCAGATTGATCCGAGGAGATTTTGAATAGTTATTCTGAAGAAAGTTTAAGTGACAATCATCGGGAATTCACTGAATATGTCACGTAGAATCGAAGCTTGACTTTTAACGAAATATTTGGTTTCAGAAAATGTTTTAGCAGTGAGGGATACGATCTTTCGGGACTCGAAAGAGAACACAAAGGAGAAGTTGGACGGTGTGCGTCTAACTTGTTTTAATTGAAAACGCTTCAGAGGTGCCATAAAAGTTTAAAGAACTTAGGATCTAAGAGAATAGTCTAGCGAGCTAGGTCTTAGGCATTTTCATCTCTTGATATATTTTTTGTGACTGTTCAGGCATATCTTGCAAACCAATCTAAACTCTCGGAAAACCGAGAAACTATCGCCATGCATACTCATCTCGCTTACTAAACAAAGAAAGAAACAGAATCGTGAACGTCGTCTTAACACCGACTCATTCTTAGAAATTTTCTTAATACCGACATATTCCTAGTCGTCAACCCGAAACTCACCAAGTCACAATCCTAACGTCGTTTTTAAACCAATCTAGATTGTCCATCATTCCAATCTTCGAAATAAAAAACGCACACAACCCTTCAAAATATCGGTTCAGCCGTTTCCTTTTGTAATAAAAGGGAGGGAGTAGGTATGTATACTATACTCCCATACTTCAACACTTTTTTTTGTCTCGACATCAAAAAAACGCTTTCGAAAAAGAAAATTCTCGCAGCAGTAGAGAGAAAATAATTTTGGCAATGCGATGCCTCATAAAACCGATCATCCATTACTTTCGTATAGCTATAACATTTTATACGCAAGAGCTTACGGGAAAACAAGATCGGTGTCATGAAAAACGACTTCGCAATGCGGAAAAGAGAATGAGGAAAACACATTCCTCGTTCGCAAATATCACGAGTATATTACGAGAGACATTCTCAATTTACTTCTATGTTATTCACTCCTCGTAAAACTTACACGAAACATCCTTCGTATAGCCACTCCAAGTTATGCGAAGAACCTTTCGGAAACGAACGTAGCCAGTTTTACGGAGAAGTGTTTTGGACGATTTACGTATAGCTAAAAACAAAGTTATATGACTCGTCTCTCAACAAAAAAACTAAACTTTATCTCTTCGCACTACGATCTTACAGATATCATTCTTTAGCCATGCGGCTCGCTGTCTTCTACCTCTCATATACCTCGGTTCCATTCGAGCAGGTAATCATCTCGCACGGGTTCTTTATCGAGCCTCTTAGGTTTTGTCTTCATCATACAAAAACAAAACAATTTTTGTACGACTATAGGAAACATTATACGAAACATTCATTGTATAACTGATACCTAAATTGGAAAATTGTTTCAAACATCATTGGCCATCTTAGCACGGAAAACTTCAACTTCGCCCATCAATCTCGACAAACGCTCTTTGGCGCTCGGAAAATTACTCCTTCCGATAAAGTCCGAACCAGAATTCGGCATCCTCTTTGGGAAAATTCTAAACTAACATGACCTTAATGTTAATACAAAAGTGCCATGCTCTAATCTGTGACCAGCAACGTCCTCGGCTATGCGGTTGAACACATCCTTCAGACCGAGCCAAAATGTTTGAGCAACCACTGCTCCATCCAATCACTTAACGGAAAAACGACAATCCAAGATTAGTCTAAAACGCCAAGTGGAAATAATTATCGTATAACCAAGAATCAAAACTCATACGATAAATTCTTAATATCAAAACTTAGTTGTAACCACCAAACGGTTAACGGTAAACTTAAACTTGTCGACAGCCGACTAAGTTCAATATGTTCCGCAGTTTACTCTAAACCCACAACGTTTTACAAGTAAAAAGCAGCATATAAGGAAAAACTCGAAACAAAGCTCCTAGAGCTATACGAAACATCCTTAACAATACACGAAATAAATCTCGGGGGGCCCGACTCTTCACAAAACACAGTGAAGGAAGTCCAACATTCTCAGGGTCAAATTTACGCGACCCATTGGTCCTAATTCATCGCTAACAAATCAAACAATTTAGCGTCCGAACAGGAACAACAGTTTTGACTGCGAACATCCGCAAACAAAACAAAACGTTTCTCTGCCGTAAGGTTAAAACAAAACCCTTTCGATTCCACACATCTTCAAGCCCGCAAACATTTCAAGCACGAAATGCGGCATACGAAATAAAAACTCAACCTTCGACACAGCGAGACGTCGCTGACGCTCGAAGAATTGTTTTTTTTTGTCAAAACTTTCTGAAGCGGAATGCTCACCTTAATAACCGTCCATCCGCGACTATAAAACACTCACACCTTCTTAAACATGTATCCTTCGCGAAGATTCAAAACGGTAATATCTACCAATAATTTTGTTGCTGATCACAACAAACTCTTAACGTCCTAAACAGACTAAGCCATCTCATAGAGATAGCTATCGAACACCCGACACAAGGGTAATAGTGCTATAAAAGAAATACAAAATTTTGGTCAGCACTTTCAGGAGACTTAAAAATTTTCCACGAAGAGATGCTCGATTCCTACCATACAAGTCGTATAAGCCGAGAACATATAACATACTTTAAAGTGGGATGGAATCAGGTCGAAAGCGACACGGGAAACATAAGCCGAAGTAGTCATCGTACCCCCTAAACCCTTGATCATACCTTGGTCTTAACCTAAATCCAGGACACTGGTCTCTAACATCTCTAGGCATAGTATCAAACACCCTGATACGAGATCCCAAAATTTTTCTCTTGGCTAATACTCAAACGTCTTTAGAAATCCAGCAGGTTTACACTCTGCAGAAAACTCTCGAAACAGACCATGAGTATAGCAGTTCACCTATAGTTAGATTATGAGATGACAACTCATACTCTTCCCTCTACATTCACACGAATACAAACACACTCTTAAAAAGCGAAACACGATTCATTAAAAGAAAACTCGCAAAGCGGCTGGGATCCGAAGCCACACGCTGTCGGTCCATAAAAATTAAATACAACCACACTCGACCAAAGTCAACGGCCTACGAGGCTAGTCTTGAGGACAACAAAGGTCCAATATACAATGCCACTGACAGCAACATGCCCGGTTATCTCTCCACGACACATAGCTAAACCATAAAGATCTCACTGGAAAACAGGACGTAAGAACCTTATCTCCGGAACGAACTAAGAAAGGCTTGATCTCTTTTTAAGAGTACATATGCAGCCTTCACAAGGCGCATCCCCAATCCTACTGCATTCCTCTCTTGGAGGAGTGAGTAGACCACTTTCAACGGAAATTCTCAACCATTGATTCCACCTTACTTACTAAACTTGCCAAACCGCTCGCTAGAACCTCACGATTCTAACGACCTGGAGGGCTAACTGTTGGGTTCAAAATCGGTCACAACATAATCAATGCTAAAAAAGTCCCGAGAAATATTTCTTATCTAAAAATAAGTATAAATTCAAGACAAAAGCTTCGTGTAATTTAAAAGAAATAAGTTATACGAGAAGTTCTCGGATAGGATCCAAACAAACGACTATTGGGGTCAACAACAGTCATCTCAAAATCAACGTCTAAAATTACATTTTGTACGAAAGATTTGTCGACACAATCTTGACAAAGGTTCCCGAGCAAAGGACTTGAGAGAAATGAAGTACGGGACCGAACGAGGAGTCCAATTTGCCCGTTTGGCGAGTTGGACCGAGCAAGCAATCCAACTAGCCCGTTCGGTGACTTGGACCGAGCAAGCATTCCAACTCGCCCGTTCGGCGAGTTGGACCAATCAAGCAGTCCAACTCGCCCGTTTGGCGAGTGGACCAGACAAGCAATCCAAATTGCCGGCTCGACGAGTTGGATCAACTCCTCCCGACTCACCATAAGGCGACATGAACCGGATCTTATGCCTTCCGTTGAACCTCAACAGATCCTTCCATCATTTTGTCTCGATCGGAATTACCGTTGGAGGCTTACGACAAAAACCACGAAGACTCGTTTTCTTGTATGAAGTTCACGTTTATCGAATAAAATGAAAATGGTTAACTTAGCAACATAGTTGTCTAAATTATACAAGAAGTGTGAACTTCCTCGTTAAATTGACGCCGTATCAAGAAACGTTCTTCAAAAGAAATTGTAAAAACGTTTAAGTCGAAAAACGGCCCAAAGAGGCCTAGAATGCGGCTAAAGACCCACTTGCGTTTTCGTACGATATGGCGGCATATATTTGATCACAGGAGAAAATAATTGTAGCAAAATCAAGAGATAAATGTCAAGTTTACACGATAATGATGAAGATCGAGGAGAAAAAGGAATATTCCTGAAAAGCGATAAACTCGACCTAGGGATGAAAAAGGAAAGGGGAACCGACCTAGAAGGCATATATAAGGGGAGCTGAAGCTAAAGGCGCAAGGATCTGAAGATTTGGACCTAGAGAAGCTCTGTTAGCTGATAAGAACTTAGAACTTAGAACTTAGGTGGCTAGAAGGACATAGTTATACTCAGACGTTTCTCCATCTTTGTTCGACGATTCTTATTTCCTTAGAATCTACAACTCATTGCACTTAGAAACCCTAAGCTTTATTCTCGACAAGCTCGGTTTCTATGAATGGCACTTGATTACCAGAAGAACTTGCTCCGACAATTCGATCTCTTGGTCCACTATTTTAATTGAACTACGTCCGACTTGATCCTCGAAAGGGGTACCTAGGCAGCCTTTCTTAAGGTCCAGTCCCAAATCCTTCAAACCTTTTTCGTCTTTTTATCTATTGCTAAGCGAGTTGAAGCCACATAGGTTTCCCGCGACATAGGTGGTAGATCTAGAAAACTTAGTCTCGTTTTACTGCTTGTGTTATACGAACTCCTTTCTGATCCCGTTTGCAGACAAGCTTCATGTAAGATTTTGTCTCTAGAGCGCTCGTACGCAAATTCGAAATAAATATCTATTTTTTTCTAAATTCGTTTTGTTATATTTTCATATTTTCCAAGTTTACTCGATTACTTGTCGTTGGCTCTCGCAGAGAATCCGGGATCTCAGGGAAAGTTAGGATTTCTTGACTTTCCTTAATTTACAGGAAACCGATGGTGTGAATTTCGGTTCCCACATTTATTTGTTCATTTAAATCATTTTAGGATGCATTTAAGTTTATATATTGCATTTGGGTTCATTTGCATATAACATGGGTTAAATAGCACATTGAGAAGTTTGGTGCGAAATCATAAGATTATTCATGCAAAATAGTAAGTTCATGGATGATTTGAAAACCATCAAAAGATGAGGGAAGAATGTCAAAATTAGGAGGGGCTCTGGAGTAACCAATCAAAATTTTGGGGTTGATTCAAAGGAGGTTTCCGCATATTTCAAAGTTTGGGCCGATTTGTAAATATTCAGAAACCAAAGGATCTAAAATGCTAATAAGGATAAATCGGCCATTGATGTTGCTTGAACCTTCTTCTCTCCGGATCAGCTTGATTCGGATGATGAAGCTCACTGGAGATCGCAGAGGAGGAGATGAACACAACGACGAACCTTGATTCCGACTATGGTAGAGGAGCTTTTCGTAGGAACTTGAGATTAGGAATCGCGGAGGAGGCACAATGGCTTGGAATGATGAGAACGATGACAGCGACATGTAGCAGAGTCACGACGAAGACTGTTGGAACAATAACGGCCATTGGGATTTTATTAAAATGTGAAAAACAAATGATATTGGGCTTCAACCCAAAAGAAATGTCAAATGGCTAAGTTGGGAGAGTCCGACATCGGCCAAGAAAGAGAAAATGAAGTTCTATAAATATGCCCCTCTATTCTCTTGGCTTAAATGGTTTCAAGCGATAGGATAGCTCCCCACACGCGCACTGCCGCCGCCGTCCGGACAGCCCGGCTCCGCCTGATGTGTGCTGATGCTTGGGAGAATTGGCCCCATGGTCACAACAAGATATTTTTTTTGGGCCAATATAAGCTCAACGTTTTGACCCATTTCCTTCCTAAAAACAGCATAAGTTTTGACCTATTTCCTTCCTAAAAACAGCATAAGTTATGACCCATTTTCTTTCTAAAAACAGCATATGTTTTGTTTTAAATGACATGTAGTTCGTGAACAAAACAACATGCTTTTTCTCTTCTTGATGAAAATGATTAAACGTGAAAAGATCTTACATATTAAGTTTCATAACTCCTCAACTCCAAGATCTTCGCGAGATTCCGCTAACATTCACACTTGATGCATCAGTTACGGAAAGTGTCTCGTCTTCTTCTCTTTAAATAACTCGTCTCCTTCTCATTCATTCACACTTTTCTAATCAAGAAAAACTAACAAAAATCTCCTAGCGTACATTTTATAGAGACTGTTTCGTCTATTATTAGTTTGTAGGGGCTTGTTCACGAGTGCCGCGTGACAGGCTAGCATGGTTTTATCATAGGACTCTGATTCATATAAGTCTAGCACCTATGGAGTATTAAGAGTTAAGGAAAGATATTCGTCTCGACTCCATTTTCTGTTTTTCAAAAGACGTTTTCATTTCGTCTATTTCGTTGAACTCTCGCTTTTATTTAATTCGTCTACATCGACTTAGTTTTCTGGCTTCTACAGTCTTAACTCTTAATAACTTTCTATCCAAGCTTTATTCAGATTGATGTTTAATACATCTTTATAAAACGGTTTTACAAGGATTTATGAACGGGTTTTGTTTTTTTTTTAATTGGAACGGTGTTTGCCATTTGGTCTCTGCATTTCTGCGAAACGTTTTTCTCTCTTGTAAACGGGTATATGATTTGATTTTACCATTTCAGGGAGATGTTTTTGTATATTATCAGCTCTATACACGATTCGTTTCCACAAACGCTTTCTTAAGCGGGTTTGTGAAACAATCAAAAGTCTACCCCAATGGCTTATGTAAACGCTTTTAAGCAAGTTTGAAAAATATTGTTAGACTCTATGTTTTGGTGATTTTAAACAATTTTAGCGATCTCTAGTAAAATCAAACGAATCATATAAAATTATTGTCTATAAATACTATGTTGTTTACTATCGATGTACTGATACACTTTCTTGTTTTTGTCAATTGGAAAATGACAACCGATAACAACAACAACACCATTGATGATAAAAATCCATTGAAAAGTTCTCCAATTGATGCAACCACAACCGCTGGAACAACATGAACCACTGCTGTAGGAATCACAAGTACTGCCAATGAAACTGCACATCGTAGCTTGTTTGGTGCTGGTCTGTACCCAATGGGTGGTTTAAGTGACGCCTCTGCAAGTGCTCCAGTATCCAACTCTTCAGGCCATACCAGTTCCAGTCTCTCAAGGACTGATGCGAGACAAATTTGATGGAAAAAAATTTAAAACGTGGAAGAAAAAGATGGTTTTCTACCTCACAACATTGGAGCTGGACAAATTCATTGTGGAGGACAATCCTATTGTCCCTTACGGGATTGATGATGTGCACATTCTCGGAAGTGTTGATGTGCTGATATAAAAAAAGTTACTTGAAACACTTTCTCTCTCAAATAAGAGGTTCGGTTGTAGTACTTAGGGTTCGAACCCACATGGAGCGTGGGCACACAATAGACTAAATTTATGATGATTAAGTAGGAAGTTATAGTGCTCAATTAAGTAGTTGGTTTGTAGACAATAATGATAAATACCTAGATTTAGGTTTTCATGTAATAGAATTATGATATATAGATGAAAATAGTGTATGATAAACAGTCCTAGAACTCAAATGCAATAGTAAGATATCCAGCTCTCACTACGATTCTAATCAGATGACTAAGTCTTTGTTCCAGCTGTCGTTGTGTGAACAAGGAGTGAGTGCCGATCGATACTATGGTATGAATGTCGATCAATACTTCCTTAGCCAAGCATTAACATGCTAACCAATATGTTCACTAGGTTAACTAGACCAGCCGTGGCATGACCTAACAACCTAGCTCTGCAGAATTAATTCAGGTAATAAACCTACTGTCGTAGTTATCAGTATCCTAGGTTCATGGTTCTAGTTAACTACTCTAGAGCAAAATCAATAAGCACAATTCTGATGAACGATCCTAAATAACCCTAGGAATTCTATGTCTCAACAGTTCATATAAACTCTAATAAAACCCTAAATCTTACAAAAGAAACTACTCAGACATGCCTAAGCAAAGCAAAACAAATATATTATAGAATGCATAAATAGACAGAGTAAGAAATTTAAAGTTCAAATAAAAATCTCTGAAGGAGTCTTGATTTTTTCTCCAAAACTAAGTAACTAAGACTCTAAATATTGTGGCTATTGTTTTTGGTGGTGTACTGCCAAAAAAATGGCAAAACACATAAATAATAGGTATTAGGTCGGCCATGGGTAGTCTTGTAATTATGTGGAACTTCTGGGCTTCAAGTTGGTCACAAACAAGTCGGCCCGTCTACTCTCTTTGGGGTCGATCGATACCACGAAGGTAGTGTCGATCGACACTTCTCCTGGATCTCGACTCTGACTTCTAATTTGTTCAATATCTGCGAGTTTCCTTATCATATTCTCGACATTGGTCCATAATCTCCACATTGCTCCAAAACATACCTTGACCTGAAAAGACTCTAAAATTGACTCCAAACATATACAATAGTATCTAAAAAAACATATACTCCAAGTGAAAACTGTTAAAATCCATAGTATATCAACTTCCCCAAACTAGTCATTTTGCTTGTCTTCAAGAAAAACATAGAACGATCCTGTAAAGAGGTTTGAAAACACAAGGACTCACAATTTTTAAACTTTAATACCTTCACCTCTGAAATTTTGCAAGCGATATCAGAAAGGTACCAACTTCAAGGTAACTTCCATGTACTAGACTTTAGCTTAGCAACGAAACGTTGCAGCCCACTGTTTTGATATTCGCCTGACTCATCGCTCTACTGACCTCATGTATGCAAATAAATGTGTAGGCTAAATCTTGGGAGTATCGATCAAAAGACACATGGACTCCTATCCCAGAAAGTATCTGAACATACATGTAGTCTTCTTTGATCCCTTTCCTACCTCTCCTCTTCTCTAAAGCTTTTTTTATTCCAGTGAACAATGATTCTGATGCAGTCCGTCTTGTTCATCTTCCTTTTTCTTTTTGACAAAGTGTAGGCGAATAACAAAGTCATAGGAATTTTTCTTAGCCCTCGCTTCCAACAATGTGTAATCATTCCTTTCCCAATTAGAATAATGGTGTCATAGGAAATTTGCATACCCCACTTCATCTTTCAGGAAATCATCTCAATCTTTTTATTTTCTAGATGTCGAAGAGAGATGAGAGAAGGAAACCAAAAACACACAGACTTTTACCTTCCAGACTTGCAGGAGAAATCCAATCCAGTGTATACCAAGCCCCAAAATAAGCAAGTTAAGTTGATTAAGGTTGGAAGTCAGCTTTGGTTCTTTTAGACTTTCTCAGTTACATAGATGTATTTGGAAGGTGATCCACTTAGGTGTTTCCATTCAGTGCACCCCGCAATCAATAACCTCATAGGATGGTGCTAGAGAGTGATAAGATAATAAGTAAAAACTGAAAAAGTTCATCATCCCATTCTTGACTGTATAAAACTCTTTAAAAACATATAAAAATCAAAGTAAAACACAATATAAGTAAAACCTCCCCCATACATAAAAAAACATTGTCCCAGTGTTATACATTCTCAAATTGGTGGGAAAATAATTCATAAGAACGAAATTGAACAAGGAAGAAATAATATACCTGCTCGCTGATGGTGAGTGTCGATCGACACGATTAAGAGACGATCGACCGATGCTCGTGATGCTTTGTTGATCAAAGTTGATCAAGCGTCGGTCGATGGTCAGTGCAGGCTAATCTTCTTCTGATGAAACCCCTAGGAACGGCCACTCTGATTTATGGTTCGAGCGAAACTGGTGACGATGGAATTGTGCAATGAAGTCGAATATGGAATGATGACCTTCAGTGTAGGATCTACGGAATGATCAAACACTTGTGTAGAAGCGCCCTGGATCGCACAGGTCACCGTGCGGACGTGATCCAAGAGCAATACGATGTTCCGAAGAACAAAAGATTCAACAATATTAAAGAGAAATGTTTTTTATTAAAATTTTTGAATGAATTACAAAAGAAATACTTAGGCCTTTATATAGGAGACATGTGGCTAAACCAAATGTCTGATTATTTCCTAGAAACTTGAAATTTAATAAATAAAAAAGAGTTGACCATAATCTTGACTTGACCGAAAGTTGGAAAGTTTTGTTGTAAAAGTCTCTTATGCTGGTCGAGTGACTCTTCAGCTGGTCGAGTGGTCTCTTGGTCTGCTTATGGAATTATTATGGATCCTGGACGTGAGGAAGGGTGTGCTGGTCGTCCTGATTTCTCCCGGATGATCAGTGATCAAACAATGACTTAGTGGGCTGAATTGTCGAAAATTGGGCCGAGACAGTTTCTGCTCCAATTGGGCTAGCTTCTTCTTTATTCTTCTTGGTTTGTTTCCTGACCTAAACACAAGCCCAACACACATATTTTCCAGTGAAATAAAAGCCCACACGTTCCATTTTGAGACCATAGTTTTTCTCGGTCCAGAACTTCATGGATCATACCGATAAGGTCTTGAAAATACCCGTTAAGCCAAACCATGATCAGTGGCTTAGCTTGGTCCTTCATTTCTCTATTTTCCTTGGCATTTATCCTGATTTGGGTTACATCATCTTCGGGTCATTTTTTACCTGAACTAAAATAAACACGAAAAATCAATAAAAATGAAACTAAAACTAATTTAAAGCTTACTAAATGGTTGCCTCCCATCAAGTGTTTGTTTATAGTCTTTAGCTTGATGTTTTGGATGTCTTTGGCTAGTATGGAGGTAATGGAACACTAGTTGAGAAACAAGTATCCACATCTTCTCTGCTCATCTCGAACCAGGTGCGTACAAAACTTTTAATTTCTTCTTCTCCTTTGGTTTTGTGCTCTTGCTGTCTTCATGTGTGTGATCCCCTTTCAGCTACAGCTCTTCCATACACTGAATTAACCATCCAATGTTGTTGTTAAGATGGTAGTAGATTGCATCAATCTTCCTGTAGAAATCATCAAACATCCTCTCCTGAGCTGTATTAATGTCAGCTATCATCTCTTCAACTTGATATTTCAAGTAGACCTCAGGTGCTGGCCGACATGGAGGTGTAAAGTGGGCTCCAACCCACTGGAAGCATCCATCATACTCTGGTAGAATCAAATAAATGCCTCCCTTACTATCTGTCACCTCAAGTATTGCTCTCGTAGCCTCTTTTGAAACATTCATGATCATTCCATCCTAAGCCTGTGCATTGCCCTCTTCATCTTTGTAAACTCCATGCTCATACATTTCTACTACATTGACTTTTCTCTTAGGTGGAATGGTAGTTTCAATCAAGAAAGTCTCTCGATAGTCTGGAGTCGCAGGGGTGTCGATCGATGCTGGTGGTTGGGTGTCGAGCGACGCTAAAGGTTGGGTGTCGATCAATGCCTCACCATCATCTTTGCGTTCTACTACAGAACCAGAGTAGCCGACTGCCACAAATCCTGGACCATATCCTATCTCAATATAAGAAGTGTTTCCCTTGACCACTTGAAAATGGTCATAGAAATCAGTCTCACTGCTGAGTGAGACATACAGCCCATTTGTCTTCATGTCACAAACAACTTCTACAGTTGCCATGAAGGCTCTCCCAAGTAATATGGAAGAATTCATGTCTATCTGAATATCCATAACATAAAAATTCACTGGAACTGGGGCATGGCGAATTTGTACCTAAAGATTTTTGACAGTCTCTTCCGAATTCACCTTGGAGCAATACACAAAGGTTAATGAATCACTAGAAGGTTCAATCTTAAGACTCAGCTGCTCAGCCATCACTTTGGGCATAATACTGACTGAAGAACCGGTGTCGCTGAGTGCATTTGGGTAGCTGTGACCTCCAATCTGCAGGGAACCAGGAACTTCCCAGGGTCACTCTTCTTCTTCAATTTAATCCTCTCCTTCATCCTCTCTCTAATATGATTGAACATACACTCAGTGTCCTCTTTTGTTTCTCTGCTCTCTCTTAAAAACATCCAGAGTTTGTAGATCAAGTAAGCATCATCGAATTGCATGTCCACTGGGATCCTCATCATCCTCTTTGTGAAACTATCCATCTCTTTGTAATTAGCTTCTCTCTATAGATGCTGAGGAACCTTGTTCTTCTTCATCTTAGAAGTTTGCACTTTTGTAGCTTGCTCAACAATCATAGTCTGTGATGCATCTTCGGTTTGGTGACTTGTGTCCACTTTTGTCTATGTTGATGTATGAGACGAGTGTCTTAAAGAATTCATACGCTCTACATATATATTTGGTAATTGAACTCGATAAGTCACCGGTGGGTTTCGATCGACGAACAAGTTTGGATGTCAATTGACGCCGTTTCACAAGAACCTGTAGACCCAGCATGGGGTATCGATTGGTGCTCATTCTAGGGGGTCCATCGGTTCTCAGCTTTGGGTGTCGATCAGTGCTCAGCTTCCGGTGTTAATCGACACCAATGAGAACTCCAAGAGGACATAATTGTCGACTTGAAAGTATCCTTCTTGGATTTTCTCTTCCTCCACCACATGCCAAAAATCATCATATATGATGGCACTCATGTGGTGCTTATGTCCAGCCTCTCCATTTCTTTAATCAGTGCTTCTTGTCAATTCAAAGCTTTGCTAGTATGAACAACTTGAGTGTCAAACTTCTTCACATGGGTGTTGAAGTTCAAACTTGTCATTCAGGTTGGTGTACATGTATCTTCCCATTGAAATCCACTGTAAGACTCTGCTAACCCTCAAGAACCTGATCAATCATTTCTTGAGTAGTTCGTGTAGGATTCTGGTAAGAAGTGTTGGGTTTCTGGTACTATGAACTCTTGTTGTAATTACTCCTCTAACCATTGCCATAGGAATTTCTGTTTCCACCATGATTTCCAGACTTCTGAAAACCAGTGCCACTAATGTAGTTCACATCCCCTTCATCGCTGATATACTATGGGTTTAAAAGTTTTCACCCATAGTATGTATGCTTTATAGTTAGTATTATATATGTTTGCAGTCTGTTTTAGAGTCTTTTCAAGTCTAGGTATGTTTTGGAGAAATGTGGAGATTATGGAGATTTCTGGAGATTAATGATGAGGATACTCGTAGCTATTGAAGAGTCAGAAGTTAGAGTCGATATTTAGGAAGTGTGTTGATTGAAAACACCTTGTTGGTATCGACCGACAATGACGCGTGTAATCCTCATCGAGTAAACTTGCAAACAGATAAAAGAAAAAACTAATTTTTTTTCTTTTCAAAAAAGACAATGACGCGAGTAAATGTGCGGACTTGATGGTGAACGACTTGAAGCCCAGAAGTTCTACATAAATACAAGACTAACCCTGACTGACCTAATACCTATTATTTATGTGCTTTGCAATCTCTTACGCAAAAGTACAATCACACAAATGGACAATCAAGAGACGCTTTTGGTTCTTTTTACCACAATTGTTATTTGACATGGGTGTGTTTCTATTGTTCTAGCATGGTATTAATATCCCAAACAATTTTTCTATCAAATTAACCCTTAATCCTAACACACAAAACAATACTCTTGCCAGGAGAGATCTGGTGTAATACTTAGGGATCGAATCCACAGAGAACAATGCTAGAGAATAATAATCTGAATATAATGCATAGATAAAATATTGGGGTTCCAATGGAAATCTCCCTAAGGAGTTACGAATCTTCTCCCTAGGTAAATCTTAAAACTATGATGGAGTGCTGGTGCACACACACACTTTGCCACAAACCTAGGCACCAGCACACCACACTCAACACAATTTTTTTTGGTGCAATACATAAAGTATAAATATAAAACCCTAAATTCTAGGTCAAAACTCATCCATGGGTAATCTTGTAATATTATGTCATGTCTCTAGCTTGGGCTCGAAATCGGCTGTCAGCGAATTAGTCATCGATCAATTTCAGATGTGCAACATCGATCGATCTTGGTCATGTAACATCGTTCGATGCCAAGATAGTGTCGTCGATTGACGACAATCTTATACTTCGACTCTCACAATAATCAGCTACGGATTATTCTCCTCTAAATGCTCCAAAAGCTCCAAGTATCTCCATATATCTCTAAAGCGTACCTGGACCTGTAAAACCTTAAAACATAGCCTAGACACATATAATAGACCCTAAATAGAGCTTATAACATGGCCTGAAACTGGTAATAAATAGGCTATATCAACTCCCTCAAACTTAACCTTTTTCTTGTCCTCAAACAAACAAGCCTGCAAAAGAGGTTTTGAAAAGCGAAGACTCACATAATATCTAAGTATAACTGTCACCTTACTCTATTGCAGCCATATCCTATCAAGTCAATCACAAAGAAACTTTATATACCATATCTTAGTATTGCAACAAATTCCATTCTACCAACAACTTAGCAAATACTAGTCTGACTCGCCCCTCTACTGATTTCATTTCTTTGCATAAAATAAAAGTGCAGGCTTTACCTTGGGAGTATCGATCAAAGGATATATGGACTCTTACCTCTGCAAGTATCTGAACACACATGTAGCCTTCTCTGATTCCTTTCCTCTCTCTCTTCTCACTTCTTCTCAGTCAATATCTCCTTTATTTTGAGGGTATCATTTTATTTTTTTAATTGAATGAGATATTTGGATAGGCTTCCATGAATCAAACCCTAATGGTTTTTGCCAGCAGTTCCTCTTTAATTCTTTTTGACCTTTATCTCTTTCTAGGATCATATGAATCAAGCTTTAATGGTTCTAGCCACCAAATCATGTTCGACTCCTTTTTTAATCTAAAGGGGAGAGAGAGGGGAATCAGAAGCACACAAACTTTTACCTTGCAGACTTGCAGAAGGAATCCGATCCAGTGTATACCAAATCCCAAAGCAAGCAAATAATGTTCAGGATTTGTGTTGGAAATCAGCTTTGGTTCCTTCAAACTTTCTAAGCAAGTGTGATATAGTGGTAGGATGATCCACTTCGGTATCTATAGTAATCTCTGCAAACAACCTTCTAAGAATGGTGCTAAAGTGTGGTTAGTCAATAATAAATTTTGATCATAGTCCTCTTCTTGACTCGATAAAACTTTTTGAAAAACTTATATATAGATAATAAAACTCAAGAACAATAAAAAAACATTAGCAAACCTCCACAGACTTAAATTACATTGTCTCCAGTGTAATCCGCCCTGGATTGGTTAGAAAAAACAAATCATACGTAAATAGCTTAAGTGTAGAACTCGATAACTCTCTCTGTAAGAGAGTGTCGAGCGATGGAAGGCGGGTTTGGTCGATCAATGGTCGCGATCCACTGTCGACCGATGGTGGCTCTATGGTGTCGATCGATGGTGATTTAAACAGTCTCTAAAAACGAAGTAAACTCGAAATAAATTGTAGTATAAGCGAAAACTAAGTAAAAACTTACTAAACAGTGGGTTGCCTCCCACTCAACGCTTGGTTATAGTCTTAAGCTCGACGTTTTGAACTTTCTGACTAGATTGGAGGTGGATCACCACTTGGAAAACATGTATCTACATCTTCTTTGCTCTTCTGAAACCATGTACCAATGAAGCTTCGCATTGCTTCTTCTCCTCTGGCTTTCTCGTTCTTTATGGTCTCCTTAGTAACCTCCAGTGAATGCATTCTCCTTTGTAGATTCACAATACTGCGCGGGAGCATTCTAAGCCTGGCAGTTCTAGTCTCTGATATATCTTCCAATTTCTGAGAAATATCTTCTTTCATCATGCTCTGAGAAAAGCAATGTCATTGAACCTTTCTTCTAATTGTGTTTCTGCTGCGCACTTATGTTTGTCGAAATCAGTATCGATCGATTGCAAGATGATGCCGTCGATCGATGTCACTCTATCTGGTCCACTCGCATGTTGTCTTTGAAAAATATCAAAATCTTGCTTCATCTCATCCATGCGTGTAGTCAAACCGGTGAGGCACTTGTCTATAGGATAGTAGACATCATCAAGCCTCCTGTAGAAATCGTCTAATGACCTCTCTTGAGCTGTGTAGATCTCATTCACAATATCGTCAATCTCTGCTCTGCTGTATGTCTTTGGTTTATGCCTAGACATACCGATCTTTGGTGTATGTTAGGGTAAACATATGTAGCTGTACTCAAACATAGTAGCTCTCTCTAGAGCTGCCATGATATCTGCTTCTTGCACATTCACAACTCTTTCGTCTAGAGCTCGTGCATTACCATTCTCATCTCTATAGATGCCATACTCATCCTTCTTTTCCCAAAAGAAATTCTTCTGCCATCAGCATCAAAAACTCTCGTTCCATACTCTACGCGGCCGTCTATCAGTAGGGGATTTATCCAACTGATCGGTCCTAGAGTTTCTGAAGTAAAGGGGTTAGATGTACAGAACTCGTGGACTCCTGGAATAGCGTTATCGATCGATGCATTCTTTTTGTTGTCGATCGATTGTTGAGTTTGGATTGGCTCATGCCTCTGCTCCTTGTTGTCGATCGATTCTGGTACCGGTGCGTCTATCAATGACTGTTGCTGTTGTCCAAATAAATTTCCTGATCGTTCATCCATAATAAGGGCGACTCCTACATCCTCCTTAGGTAAAGTTAGTAATCTCCCATAAAGATCTTGTGCATGTCATTTTGTATCTATGAAAATTCCAAACTCATCTAGTATGAGATAACCAGCTTTTGTATCTTCTGCTCTAAGTAAATGTTCTGGTTTTCTGTTGATGTCGTTTGATAGCCAAGATATGCCAATTATTGATGCTGGATTGCCCACTCTCCCGTTCATTACCCATCCATCTTCTTCTACCAGTCCCAGGCTGCGAGATTCAATTCGTTCTTCCTCTCTGTAATTTGCATTGTAGTCTCCGTAAACTTTATCATATCCGTGGTAAGCCGGATTGGTGTTGATCGATGGGGTATGTGGACCATCGATCGATGCTCGATAATCAGACTGGTGACTAAAAAGGTTTCCAGCTCCATTAGCCATTGCAAGTATGTCTGCTACATCTTCCTTTGTGACATGTAGAATTCTGCCATCCATAGCTCTTGCATTACCATCTAGATTTCTCATAATACAGAACTCATCTGGTTGTAGATAACCATATTCTCTTTCGCGTTTTGCAGCTGAATGACATTCGGTTTTGTGATTCGTTCCCAGTATCGATCGATGGTGTATGATCGTCGTCGATAGATGTCGATTTCCCAGGTTGATGGGAAACATGAAAAACTCCAGCCTCTTCCATAGAAAGCCCTCGGTACTCAATTGTTTCTTCATCTTTGTAGTCTTCGTCATACTCGAGGTAGGCTGTGTTGTAGTTGAAGTCTCCATTGTAGGTGTTGACTCGTCCAGATGTTTGAGTGTCGATTGATTTGATAGTGAGCGTGTCGATCGATTGTTGAACTGTAAGGCCGTCGGTCGATGTGTTGGGTGGGGTGTTGAATGCTACTTCTTCTGATTCCTCACCGAACTCGTAATCGCAGAAGCATGTGGCCACAAGCTCTGCATCATTGCAGAATTCGATCAGGGTAGCCTTGTTCTTATTTTTGACAGGTTCATAAAAGATATTTTTATCAATTAGAGATAGATACAACCTTTTTAACTTCATGTCGCATATGGCTCCCACAGTAGCCATGAATGCTCAGAAAAGTAGTAGACAAGAGTTCCAATCTATCCTGATGTCCATCACATGAAAGTCTGTTGGAACTAAGGTATTGTTGATCTGCACTGGAACATCTTTTACCACCCCTCCTGAGTTCACTCTTGAGCAGTCAACGAATGTAAAAGAATCGTTGGAGGGTTCCACTTTAAGGTCCAACTCCTCTGCCATAGACTTTGGCATAATGCTCACTGAAGATCCAGTGTCACAAAGGGCGTTGGGATATTTGTTTCCTTTGATGAAGCATGAAACCACGAATTTTCCAGGATCACTTTTCTTCTTCAAACAGGTTCTCTACTTAATCTTCTCTCTGAGGTGACTGAACATTATCTCTATGTCATCATCTGTCTCCCTTGTTTCCCTGAAAAACCTCCTCAATCTGTGAGTATAATAAGCCTCATCAAAAGAAATCTCTAAAGGAATTTTAAAAACTCTTTTAGCAAAGCTATCTATCTTCTTTTCATTGGCTTCTATGCGTTAATGTTTTGGGATATTTTGCCTCCTCTTTGAGTGTCCCTCATCTTCTCTATCAGTATCCATAGCTTCAGTTCTGTTTGTATTATGTTCTGAGGCTGTCACGGTCGGACATACAATAAAACTTGCATCGAGGTTTGGCAGTCGAACCGGGTTTCTTTCATGTCGATCGATGCCAGAGGTGTACTGTCGATCAATTCTTCTATCACACTGTCGATCGATGTCACGAGAACGGTGTCTCGACGTTATTTGATTCACACAAAGCCATTGATTCACTAGGTTTCACCATCGATTGATTCTCTCTGGTTGGTGTCGATCGATGTGAATGAGAAGTGCCGAGTGATATGGAATTTCACACACGAAAATCGCTGGTTTGGGGATTCTCTTTCTTGAATTCCTGCCAGAAATCATCATCAATCAATGCATTGACGTGGTGCTTTTGCCCAGATTCAATCTTCTCTTCAATTAAGCTCTCATGCCTCTTGATGGTCTAACTTGTTTGCATCACTTGATTCTCCAGTTTCCTCACATGAATGCTGAGTTTTTCGAACTTGGTGTTGAGGTTGAGGTACATACCATCTATCTTTCCATTGAAATTCACAGTCATCTTCTGCTGTTCCTCTAAGACTCTATCAACCATTGCTTCAATTTTGCTTTCCGGACCTTCTGGAGGAGGATTCTGGTAGTAGGAAGATCCATTAGTCATGTTGTTGTTGAAGGGTTTTCGATGTGAATTCTGATTGAAGTTACTCGTTTGACCAGCACCCCTGTTGAAGCCTAAATTCCCTTGTCTCTGGAAATCATTCCCATCAATGTAGTTTACATCTTCTTCAATCTCATTTTCTCCAGACTTAATTGCTTCAACTTCTGCGAAAGTAACATGTTTCTTGAAAAATCTCTGAACACTATCTAGTTTTGCCTTGACTTCTTCAATCTGCTGATGGCTTACCGCTGGAGCTGATTTTCTTCTCTCAAAGTCAGTGTTCTTGGTACTGCTGCTAGATGCCAGATTCTCAATCAATATTGTGGCTTCTTCAGGGATTCTGGTACTAAAATTTCCTTCACTAGCGGTGTCCAAAACCATCTGGTATTGTAATCCAATACCTCTGAAAAAAGTCCTCAGAAGTTGCACTTCGTTGAACCCGTGATGTGGACAGTCTCTCTAGGAAACTGTGGGAACCGAAATACGCACTGTCGATTTCCGTTGAATTAGGAATGCAAGGTAAACCCTAGTTTCCCAGATGTCCTGGAGATCTGCTAAACCACATGCTAATCGATAAGAATACAAAGTAATATTAAAAAAAGAGTAAGAATCAAAGAGAAAGCAAATAGATGTCTTATTCCAAATTTGCGTATGAGCGTTTACAACAGAATAGGAGCCTAGGCTATGAGAGCCTTCTGCGAGATCCTAGTTCTAATAACCTAAGACTGCAAAACCCTAGTAGAGTCGCAGCTCGAATAACAAAAACGGAAAGTTGCTCTGAGTGGAGATTTCCGTGTCCTCTCAACATCATCACCCTCGAAGTCCTTATATACTCCTCTAGAGGTGGTTTGCTCTTTCCCCTTCTGCCGTTGGTCGAATTTACCGCTTCGCGGAAATATTCCTTTTTTTCCTCGATCTTCATGATTATCTTTGGAAACTTAACATTTATCCCTTTGATCTTGACATTTATCCCTTCGAACTTAACATTTACACTTTCCTGAAAAATAGAAGATAAACCGTCACAAATTTTGTGCTTGATTTTAGATAAAATTGCGAGTGGGCCTTTAGCCGAGATTTCGACCTTGCCGGGCCGTTTTCGGACTTAGGCGTTTCCACGATTTTATCGAGATAACATTATTAAGACGATGTCTTCTGAGAGATAGGATCTTTCGTATCAGACATGTGACTCTAGGTGCTTAGTTAACCGTTACCATCTCATACGATTGACCCGATCCTTTCTCGAGAAAATGAGTTCTTTCGGTAAGGTTCCAATGTCAATCCCGATTGAGACGGAACAAAGATAAGTTCAATCAAGTATCGAAAGAGGGAGTTTAACGAGGATGAGGTGAAACTGGATTGATCCGACATTTTGAAAGAACGAGTCGGAATGCTTGTGTCATCTAACTCACCCGTTTTTACGAGTTCGCCTTGTCCAATTCGTCATACGAGCGAGTTGGCAGTGTCGTGCCATACGGGCGAGTTGGGCGGTTCATGCTGACCAACTCGCCCGTATGGTGAGTTGGCCTTGTCCAACACACCATATGGGCGAGTTGGTTGGTCCAAGCTGACCAACTAGCCCGTACGGCGAGTTGGTAGATCCGTACTGACTAACTAACTCCAACTCGCCATACGGGCGAGTTGGTCAGCTTGGTTGAATCCATAATTTAGAATTTAGCTCGGTTGAATCCATAATCAGCTCGATTAATCATGTTTGAGTAGTTCTCCTTGGTAAATTTAGAATTTTATTAGGGTTTATATGTATTGCTAAACATAGAACTGCTAGGTTGAATCCATAAGATCCTTCTTCAGAATTACTCATTGCTTGTGTTCTAGAATAGCGAATTAGAACCCTGAACTAAGGATATAGATAAATACGACGGTAGGATCTATACCTGATAATAATTCTGTTGAGATAGGTTGTTAGATGCATGCGAAAGATTGTCTATATTAACTTAGTGAATATATCGATTAGCATGATAATGCTTGTCTAAGTTAATATTGATCGACACTCTTCCATATTATCGATCGACACTTGTTCATTGCTCGCAAATCAACGACTGGACCAAATACTTAGTCATCTGATTAAACTCGCAGCGATAGCTGGATATTTTGCTTTAGTGATGGAGTTATAGGAAGGTTTACCACACACCCTTAGCATCTATATTACAATACTATAACCTGAAACCTTAGATCTAGCTATTCATTCTCATAAGATTACAAACCAGTTCTCAATTAATATCTACTCTTTACTGCTTTATAGTTACTTGCCTTGCTTAATCTTAATATTTACAAGTCTTTTGTGTGTCCATGCTCTTTGTGGATTCGATTCCTAAGTACTACAACTGATCCTCTTATTTGAGAGAGTAAAGTTGCTCATGGGGTAATTTGAGTGATATAAAATTTGGTGATATTGCTAGGGAGCATTGGATTTGCCATTAGACTTGATTAATAGGTTTCGTCTAGGCTTTTCTTTCTGTCTTAGTTACTTACAAAAAATATTTTATTTGTCTTTCAGGTGCATGCCCAGCAGTACCAGAAGCAACAAGGAATAATAGCTATTAGTCTCAGACCCTACTTTGTTAGAACGCCCAATCCGCAAAGAGAAGCGCAAGACATCGATCGAAAACAGCACTCTTCCACTGATCGCGACTACTTGTGAGCGAGCAACGATCGACAGCAGTACACCTTCGTCAATTGACACTATACCGCGAGCAAGAAACATGGTGGAAACTCTTATACTAACGAGGGATGAGAACAGAGTCATGCATGACCAAGATGGTCATATCTGTGTAATGCAGCAGGATATAGACTGGATGATCAGTGGGCTGTAATCCCTGAACAAGAAGAAGCTGCTAGAGAAGCTGCTGCACCTCTAGCTGAGGCTGCTCGCACAAGAATGTTGGCTGAAGCTTGCATACTTTACACTTGTGGGACAAAAACCTTATCATGGTCACCCACATGTGAATCCGATGGAAAACCTTGAGAGGTTTGAGGATCTAGTTTCTGCTATCAAAGCCAATGGAATCCTTGAAGACTATCTTCTATGTAAGCTCTTCAAGTAATCACTTGGTGGAGATGCTTCATATTGGATTAAGAAATTACCAACATCATCTCTTTCATCCTGGAAAGACATCAAGAATGCTTTCCCCCGTAATTTCCTTGATGATTCTCGATTCTGAAGACTTGAGGAACAAAATTGCTATATTCACACAAGAGCCTGCAAAATCATTCAAGAGCTCCTGGATCAGATTCAAGTCACATCAGAGAGACTGTCCACACCATTGATTCAACGTGGTACAGCTTCTAAGTACCTTCTTCATAGCCATCGCTGTGGCTTACCAGATGACTCTAGACACTTCTAGTGATGGGAATTTCACTACTATAAATCTAGAAGAGACTGTGAGACTTATTGATAACTTGGCATCTATCAATAGAACTAAGAACTCTTATCTGAAGAGGAAGATATTGACTGATATCCTTGGTAAGGAGCATATGAATGAAGTTAAAGCCAAGCTGGACAGTGTTCACAAGCTTCTCAAGAAGCATGTGAGTTTTTCAGAAGATGTATAAGCTGTTTATACCGCCAGTGAGAAGGTCTGAAGAGGATGTGAACTAAATTAGTGGTACTAGTTTTTCGAAGAATGGGAATCATAGTGGAAGCATGAACTCCTATGGCACTGTTTAAAGGGTAATTACAGCCAGATTTCACAACACTAGAGATCTTACAGCAACAACAACAGCAGTAACATGAACTATGGAGCTTATTCTTACCAAAATATTCCACCAGCAACTCAAGGAGGCAAAATAGAGAATATGATTGATCAGGTTCTTGAGGGTCAGCAGAAGTTGACAGTGGATTTTCATGGAAAGATAGATGTTGTATACACCAACCTGAATGACAAATTCGAAGCTCTCAACACCCATGTGAAGAAGTTAGAGACTCAAGTGGTTCAGAAAAATGAAGCTATGAGAAATCAGGAGGCAAAAATCAAAGGAAAAGGAGAGGTTAGGCAGAAACACCACGTGAATGCACTGGCAGATGATGATTTCTGGCAAGTGATGAAGGAGGAGAATATCCAAGAAAGAGACTTTCAAGTCGAAAGTTCAATGTCCTTCGGCGGTTCTCATTGGTGTCAATCGACACCGAGACAGACTATCGTTCGATATCAGAGACATATCGTCGATCGACATCAGAGGCCGAGCACCGATCGACACCCCATCCTGAGTCCACAAGATCTTCTGAATCAACAAGCATTTTTTGACACCCACACATGTTCGTCGATCGATACCTACCAGTTACCTACCGAGTGTGATTGTCAAGTATTAAGGTAGAACGTCTCAATGCTTCAAGACACTCATCTAAGACATCAACAAAACCAATGGGGGACACTGACCGGCAAAATGAAGATGCACCAGAGCCTATGATCATTGACCAGGCTACAAAGGATCAAGTTTCTAAGAGAGAGAAGAACAAGGTTCCTAAGCATCTAAGAAGAGAAGCTAATGAGAAAGAAATTGATAATTTCACCAATCGGATGATGAGGATTCCTGTGACCATCCCATTCAGTGAAGCTTATTGGGTCCACTGGTTATGCATATTTTCAGATAGATCAGAGAGATAGACGAGGACATTGAGTGTATGTTCCGTTAGATCATAGAGAAGCTGAAGCGAAGGATTACATTGAAGAAGAGAGTGATCCTGGGAAGTTCGTGCTTACTTGCATGATTGGAGCTCACAATTACTATAATGCCTTTTGTGACATGGTTATTCATTCAGCATTATGCCCATGTCTATAGATGAGTACCTGAGTCTGAAGATAGAACTTTCTAACGATTCATTCACTTTCATGGATTGTTCCAAGGTAAATTCAGGAGGGATTTTCAGAAATCTTCAGGTACAAATCTGCAATGCTCTAGTTCTAGTAGGTTTTCATGTTATGGATATTCAGATAGACAGGAATTCTTCTTTATTACTTGGGAGAGCCTTCATGGCTACTGTAGGAGTTGTTTGCGACATGAAGACAAACATGCTATATCTGTCACTCATCAGTGAGCCTGATTTCTATTACCCTGTCCAAGTGGTCAAGGGAAAAAACGCCCTATATTGAGATAGGAGATGATCAATGTTTGTGGAATTTTGTTATTCTGATTCTGCCACAGAGTACGAAGATTATGGAGAAGCGCGATCGACACCCAAATAGAAGCGTCGATTGACAGTCCTGCAATTCCAGCATACCAAGAATCTTTTATGGTTGAAGCCACAATTTCACCTAAGGGATAGTCAGTGTAGTAGCACCAGATGAGCATGGAGTCTACAGAGATGAACAGGGAAATGCACGGGATGAGGATGGAAGGATCATCAATGTTTGAAAATAGGTTATGAGAGCAATTCTGAAGATGGCAGATAGTAAGGGAGATAGTTATTTGAGTCTACCAGAGTATGATGGATGTTTCCTGCTTCCTGTAGCCCACCTTACACCTCTATGTTGGCCAGCACCTGATAAATACAGGAGAGAAAAAATTAAAATATGACAGCTGACATCTATAGAGCTCAAGAGAGGATGTATGATAAGTTCTACAAGAATATCGATGCAAGGTACTATCCTCTCAACAACAGAATTGGATGGATCAACAAATGTATGGAAGAGCTACAACTGAAAGTTGATTACACACATGAGATTATACAGAGACAGCAAGAGAAAAGAACCAAAAGAGAAGAAGCCATCAAAGCTTTGTAGGCACATGGTTCGAGATGAGCAGAGAAGATGTGTATACTTATTTTCCAACTAGTGTTACATTATCTCCATACTAATCCAAAACATGAAAACTTGAAGCTATAGACTATAAATAAGCATATGATGGAGGCAACCATTTACTAAGTTTTAAGTTAGTTTTTATTTTCGGTTTTACTGATTTATCGTGTTTAATATATTACAGGTCAAAAAAAGACCTGAGAAAACGCAACTGCACATAGCATCGACCAACACATGATCACTGCCGGTCGACGGACCAACCTGAGCATCGATCGATTTTCACTTAAATGTGTCGATCGACACTCAACATCAGCAAGCATGTATACTGTTTTCCTTGTTAAATTTCATTCTTATGATATATTTTCCCACCAATCAAAGACTTTATAACACTGGGTAAAATGTTGTTTAAGTCCGGGGGAGGTTTACTGATATTGTGTTTTATTTCGAGTTTTATTTTAATGTGTGTTTTATTGAGTTTTTATAGAGTCAAGAAGGGGATTTTGATTGTTTTCTATTTTTACTTATTATCTAACCACTCTATAGCACCATTCTTTGTTTTAATGAATAAAGAGTGTACTAGAGATACCAAAGTGGATAACATGCCAGTCATATTCACACTTTCTGAGAATGTTTGAAGAAACCGAACCTGAAATCTAACCTGGTTGAACTTAATTTGCTTGCTTTGGGGCTTGATAAACACTAGATCGGATTCCTCGTGCAAGTTTCGAAGGTAAAGTCTGTGTGTTTCTGGTTCCTCTCTCTTTCCCCTTCACAGTAAAAATAATTTGAAAGGATTTGGTGGCTAAAACCATTAAAGCTTGATTCACAGAATTCTAGAAAGAGATAAAGGATAAAAAGAAGTGAACATGTTGTGGTGGCAAAAACCATTAGGGCTTGATTCATGGAAGCATGTCCAAAATATCTCAGTCAATTAAAATAAAATAAAATGATAGCCTTCAAGAAAGGGAGACATTGACTGAGAGAAGTGAGAAGGGAGAGAGGAAAGAGATCATAGAAGGCTTTATGTTTGTTTAAATACTTGTGATATGGCTGAGTAGTCGGGAGTTATCTTAGGGTGTTAAGGGTTTTAGATCCGCGAGTTAGAAATAAATAAATTTATATTTATTTTTCTTCATTCATTGCATCTAGTGTTGTAAATTATTGAACTTGCCCGCGGGCCGGGCCCGGTAAGCATTGCTGCGGGGCGGGATTGGGCATGAACATTCAGGCCCTGATTTTGAAGCGGGCCTAGCGGGATATGTACTGCGCGGAATTGGGCTTCACGCGGGATGGGCCCAAATGAGCCTGCGGGAAATTGAGGACCCGCATCCATTTTTTTGTGTTCGTCACTTTCGAAGTGAACACCCGCATCCATTTCTTTGTGACCTCGACGGTATCGGAGATCGAGGAGGTTATCACACCAGAGGACTCCGAGAGGACGACTCTTCTTACCGGCTCCAATGGTTTGTCTTCACCCGAACCGTTGCGTCGTCGAGTGTCCAGTAAGTCTCCGGTGGACGGAGGATCTCGTCGGATTTGCTGGCAACAGTCGTTCGGTGTGACATCGTATGTGATCGCAAGTCCGGAGAAGTGTGGTGTATGGAGATCAACCAAGGAATATGTTTGTGTCTGAACTGACCAGAATCTTACTTTCAACTTGGCTTAAAGCGGCATTTTTAATGCCTCTGTTTACTCTTGTTATTAACCGGTGTATTGCAAGAGACAGTACTTTGTATTTCAATGTCCTCATCTACTTTAAAATGTAATCCAGGTTTGCTCGGGTTCATGGGATTGCACGATCAATTTATGGGACACAAATGAGTCTACTTCAGAGTTGTCAGTACCAGGGAAGAAAAGAAAAGGGAATAATCAGGCCGAGGAAGCTCAGTTAGAGGTACAGTCAATAAAGTCTGGATGATATGCAAACTCTCTTGAAAAGCATTGTCTGCATTTCAGATCAAGAGGAATAGCCAAATGTACTCTCTAACAGTTGAAGTATCTAATTGCAATTTCGATATTGTCGTTTTCACAGGGAGAGGCAGAGACTACATTTGTTGGACACACACAGTGTGTCTCATCAGTTGTTTGGCCAGAGCATGATGTAATATATTCCTGTTCATGGGACCATTCCATAAGGAGATGGGATGTTGAGACAGGGAAAGATTCTTTGAACCTTGTATGCCTTCTAACACTCCTTTGCTTTCTCATGACATACCAGACCCGCTGTTGCTGAACAAATCAGTGCTTGTAAGTTGAGCCAGTTTGTTTCTGTCAAATTGTAGTACTGTGGAAAAGCTCTCAACACGGTAGATGTTGGTGGTGAAGGTTCTGCACTGGTAGCTGGTGGTGGTTCAGATCCAATCCTTAGAGTATGGGATCCTCGTAAGCCTGGTAAGTAATCGATAAGAGCACACGCGTAGTCAAACTATATAACCAGACACCGAGTTTATCACACAGTTGATTAACTATTTGCATTGTGTAGGAACATCCGCTCCCGTGTTTCAGTTTGCTTCACACTCATCATGGATATCCGCCTGTAAATGGCACAGCAGCTCTTGGTTTCACTTGCTCTCCGCTTCCTATGATGGCAGAATCATGCTCTGGGATCTCAGAACCGCTGTAACTAAACACACACAAACATGCTTCTTTCTGTTACAATCTGCGGTTTTCGTGCTTTTGAAACTAATATTCTTCCTCTATTTGCAGTGGCCTTTGTTAATTATCGAAACGCACAAGGATAAGGTAAAGCAACACACAAATCTTATCGTCTACTCTTCCTTTTCTTTCTTTCTTTTTTTGTTACTCAAAGAGTGCAAACATATCGGTTTTATAAGGTTTTATGTGCGGACTGGTGGAAAGGAGACAGCGTAGTCAGCAGAGGAGTGGACTCTAACCAATGAGAAATAAGTAAATAATTAATATAAATTTTTAAAATTACATTAAAATTCAAACAAACGCAAAAACAATATTAAACAAAGCTGTAAAAAAACCATGACGGCTTGACGACGCAAAAAAAAAGACACAGACTCCTTAACGACTCAGAGAAACACCCAACAATCAAGCCTATCGTTTAAAGAAGATATGAGTTCAGGTTTTGATCCAAATTTTGAGCCATTGAATACAATGGATCTAGAGACTCAGCAACTCCTTGGAGCTCTTTCAGCAGCTACTGAGGCTGATGAAGGTTCATCTGATGGAGATAAAAATAAGCAAGGGAAAAAAAGAAGGCTTATTGAAGTTGCGGATGATGAAGATGATAGTGATGTTGAAATCAGTCCTCTACTGACCCAAGATATTAATCTCCGCAAACAATCCACGTGCATAACTGAGATACCCTTGAAGTCTAAGAAACCCATGTTACAGTCTACTCTAGACGATGGAATTGGATCGTCTTCAAAGGCGAGTAAAAACAAAACCAAATCTGTTCAGTTTACCATCCGTGGGGGCAGAAAATTTTCCAATCCGAGACAAGGCAATGGTAAGAATAATGCAGTCCATGCCGAGTCAAGCAAACCACAAAAGAAGAAGAAGATTCAAGAGGAGCATCTTGATTTGGAAGGTGAATCGGAAGAGGACGAAATGGATAATCAAAAAGAGGCTAGGCATTGGTCTGATGTATGGGTCGATTTTTCTAAGATTCGAAAACCCAATGGTGAGGAGAAAGCTAAATGCAATCATTGTAAGAATGAGTATGCATGGAGCTCCCACTCGCACGGAACAACTGGTTTGAGAAGACATCGTGATAGATGTAAACTTTATCCAAGGAATCTCCGTACCAAAAAACTTGATGTTGAAGCCAAACTTGTAAGTGGCAAGTATGATCATGTTGTGTTCAGGCAGCTGGTAACCAAGACTATAATTCAGCATGACCTACCTTACTCTTACGTTGAGTATGAGAAAGTCAGAGAGACTTGGAAGTACTTGAATGCTGATGTCAAATTCATTTGCCGTAACACAGCTAGAGCAGATGTTTATCGTTTTTATGAAAATGAGAGAGAGACATTAAAGAGGGAGTTAGCTAGTTTTCCTGAAAGAGTAAGCTTCACTTCTGATTTATGGTCATCATTGAAACGTGAGGGTTATATGTGTGTGACAGCACATTACATTGACCGGAATCGGAAGCTGAACAGTAAAATCTTGACGTTTTGTGCTCTCCCACCGCCTCATACAGGTATGAATGTTGCAATGAAGCTTCTTGAATCAGTGGAAGAGTGGGGACTTCAAAATTCTTGTACTAATCTGATCACTTAGTATATGATTCTTGGTTTAATCTAATCATCATCAATGCTAAGGTTGCTAGAAATTGTATGAATGAGCAGTACATTCCTAATAAGGGAAAGTAGATATTAGGGTGCAACGTGAATAAATTGGAATTGATTGTAAGTGTTCATTATCTGATTTCAGAACAAGCGATAGATTAGGCTCTGAGGCTGATCGATGAAAGGAGATGCACCACGATAGTGGCCTGATCTATTTGTATGTTCCGATCTTGAATCGATGTTTGGCACACTTTTTTTCATCCCCGATCAAACAACCATAAGCTAGCTACTCTTTAATCTGAAAACCCTAAAACCACTCCGTTACTTGTTCTTTAAGCAATCTTTAGTTTTTAAGTCCCCGTGTTGTTTTAGCTTGATATTGATCCCATCGAAGTAAATTGTAAACTAGTCCTCAGGAATTGAATCAAAACATATTACAACAACATTGTCAACTTAACAATAGCAAATATCTAACTTTAGTGTATCAAGTTTTCCGCCATTGCCGGAGACCAGCTTTTTTACCTTTATTATCTGGTTATATATTTAGTCTAAGACCTCTAAATTGGTTTATCCTATTTTCTGCAGCTAATGCTCCAGGTGCATGACCAGTAAACATACTCGAATAAACGCACAAGGAGAGTTAGTGACACTTACAAATCAGGAACTCGCAAGGTTAGAAAGAACAAATCATCAACATCAAAGGCCAACTAACACCAGAATGGGAGATTACGACAATCCAAAAGATCTCACTGCTACGATGCAACAGATGCAGAATCAGATAAAACATATACAACAATCCATTCATGCACAGCAACTAGCTTCTCAAGAAGCTGCACAGCAGGAGCAACCTGCTCCAATTGGGCAGAGAAACCTTCAACGTAACTTCCCTACTACGCGCTCTGGTACCACTCCTCCACCCTGCATGCGTCAAGAGTTTGAAATCAATCCTGCATTGATCACTTTGGTGCAGAGAAAGGTGTTCAATGGTCTCCCGGTGGAGATCCCAATGGAACACATTGAAAGCTTCAAAAAAGTCTGCAGCTTTAGTTGTGCGAATGGAGTACCACCAGACTACATCAAGTGCACACTATATCCGTTCTATTTTTGATGGAAAAGCTGCACGGTGGTTGAATTCTCTGCCCTTTACTTCGTGGGAACATGTCCGATTGAAGTTCCTAAGAAATTTCTACACAAAAGCTAAGACCGCCGCTTTGAGGAACAAAATATCCTCTTTTAGGCAGATCATTGACGAGCCCTTTTGCGATGCATGGGAGCGTTTAAAAATGACTACCGAAGAGAATGCCCCCACCATGGGTTTGAGGATGACTACCTTTTAGGCATTTTCTATGATGGAGTTGACTGGGAGTTTCAGAATGCTCTAAACTCCGCGAGAAAGGGATATTTCATGACCCAAACTATTGAAGGAGCATTTGAGATGATCTGGAACAGCGTAGCTTGATCGCCCAACAAGAATCAGAAGATTGACCACTTCAAGAAATTAAACAGTATTGACAATTAGAAAGGCCAAGTTTTCATCATGGAGGAAGCTACACTCGAGTAGGGCGCTCAAGACGCTGCACGAGAGACCAAAACACCAGCATAGGATCAGCAGGATGTTAGCTACTGTGGGAATAAAAATTCGCACCGTCGATTTCTATAAAATAAGGAAAGTTAACAGACCCTATCTTTCTCAGAGGTCCCTGATTTCTGCTAAGCCAAGTGTCAAGCAATCATACAATGAAAACAAACAAAATAATAAATTGGTAAAAACGAAAGAGAGCAAAGATCATGTTATTCCGAGTTCGTGAATGAGCGTTACAACAGGTAAACTTCGGCCGCAAGAGCTGTTGGTGAATTACCTAGTTCTAACCACCTAAGACTTATTAACCTAATTGAGTCGCAGCTCGAGAATAGAAAATGGATAATTGCATAAATCACTCTAAGTTCTAAAAATTGCTGTGTATTTCCACCCCTTCGTCACTAACCTTGGCATTCGTTATATACTCCTCTCCAAGGTGGTTTTCTATTTCATTTTCTGCCCCCCGAGTCATGTTTATCGCTTTGCGGAAATATTCCATTTTTCTACGATCTTCATGATTATCCCTCGAAATTAACATTTATCTTCCAAAACTTGACATTTATCTTCTCCTGCGAACAATAGATAAACCTTCATAGTATCCTTGGGCTCAATCCCATCGAAAATCGTAAGTGCGCTTTTAGCCGCGTTTTAGACCTTTTCTGGCTGTATTTACACTTAAACATTTTTAAGATATCTCCGAGAGAAAACCTTTGGTACGACGTTATTTTTATAAAGAATCCAAATTACCCGTGTAGTTAAGGAAACTTTGGAGTTAAGTCAACCGTTGCCATTTTATACCGAAAATTTCAATTAATACGAGAAAACAAGTGTTTAAAGTTTCTATCGTAAAGTTCCAACGGTAACTTAATCGAGACAAAACAAGAGATGGTGTGATCGAGGTTCAAAAGAGACAAATCGAGACCGAGACAGATGGTGCTGATCCGAATCGCCTGATGGAGATCTGGACGTGGTCGATCCAACTCGCCTGATGGCGATTTGGATGGAGACAATCCAACTCGCCATCAGGCGAGTTGGACGGGGACAGTTCAACTCGCTATCAGGCGAGCTGGTTGGGCTGATCCAACTCGCAGGATGGCGTGTTGGAGGGAGACGGCCCAACTCGCCATCAGGCAAGTTGGATGGCAATGTCAATCGCCTGATGGCGAGTTGGTTGAGAAGATCCAACTCGCCTGATGGTGAGTTGGACGACAACAGCCCAACTCGCCATAAGGAAAGTTGGTCTAGTAATGCCAACTCGCCTGATGGAAAGTTGGGCTTGGTCCATTCAACTTTCCGTCAGGCAGGTTGGACACGGTTGTTTTGGTCGTTCTGTTGCTCGATTGTCCATTCTGATAATTTTTCGTCCAATCCTTTTTAAATTTGTACAAGGTTCTAGTTGTGGTTTCCCACGCTTTTTGTTTTATGTATTTAGGAAACAAATGTATTTGGGAATTTTCAGACATTTATTCCGTCGGGAACGATTTTGACCCCAACAGTTAGTCCCCATCTCGTTAGAATCGTGACATTCCTGGGAGCGGTTAGACAGGTTATTTTAGTTTGGTGTTATTAATGGCTGAAAGTTCAAAGGTGGATAGTGATTTTTTCTTGCCTATAAGTATGTGGAGTAAGTTTTCAAATTCTTTACTTGCTTCCTTCCACAAGAACTTCTCTTAAGGTAGAAAATATTTCTCTCATTTTCTTTCTTTTATCGTTCTTGAGCATGTCTTCAGGCCAAAGAGCTTTAGCCAATGTTTTTCCTTCTTGCTTCGATCCAGATAGTGTGCGTACCCAATATGGTGAAGCTGTCACGAAGGTCGAATTCATGGCACACTCCCTTGATTCTGCGGAAGCCGATGCATATTTGTTGGCTATGTGCAATTAAAAGACTCCTCCACATGAGTTGTGGCATCCTCCCCATGTTCGTACTAAAAGAACCCCTGGGTGTCCGAGCCACAGTTGTCCTTTGTATCTCGATACCATCCGACATTTCTGCCATGTCCCGGACTCGGTGGAGTTTCGGCTTCCAAGGGCTGGAGAACGTGAGATGCTCCTCCAGATGGTTACTTTACGTGCTACGAGAGTCTTCTTTTGCGTTGCCGTTTCTGATTTCCCATCCCGGGGGTAATCGTTTGAATCCTGGATCGGTCTGGAGTGTCGACAAGCAAGATCACTCCTACCAGCTTGTAACATCTTATTCGGATTTTGGTTTTGATCTACGAGGGTAACATGACTCTTGATGCTGATTATTTTGAAGCTTTGCTGAAGCCAGTGGGGTCGGAAAAAATAGATCACATTTAGTTTGAGTCCGAGGAACGATATGGCGATAATTAAGGGGTTTGCTTTGAATCCACATGAGTATCGAAAGAGCTATTTTTAGTACGCATAGAGGGTTCATCCGCCGAGGAGAGCTGCATTCCCATGTTTAGGAGTAGATGGGGCCGAAAGGGTATATCGATTACATATCTGTTGGTGCTCTCGTTTTGAAGATTTCTAACCTTGCACTTATTTTTTTTTGTTTTGGAGTTACTAATCCTCTGCCCCCATTTTCTGAGGACTTGCTAATCGTTAGGGATCTTCTTCGGGGCGGTCTGTATTTTTGGGGCAACTTTTCTCCGAGACGAGTTCAACTTGCGGTGGCGTATCATCATTCTCGACTCCAGCCTGGCTTATCAGTTAAAGAAGAATCGAAGCCGAGTATGGACGAGTTTATTCCTCTCAACATCCCGAGGGAGAAGTCAAGATCTACTAAGGACAAACACGTTGCTGTGAAGAAGTATGATGATGCTGGAGTTTCCCTCAGATGAAATATTCTGTACTTTTTTTCGATAGCAAAGCCAGTGGAAGTGGTGCTGATCGGGTCAATCCACAGGAGTTCGACCAAGGTGTTCTAATGATGACGTTGTAGATGGATGGGTGGTCGGCGACCGCGAAGTCTACGATTTTTGTGACTTCATTTGCCATGACTGGGAGTTTGATTGACCCAAGAGTCATTGACGTTATGCCCAAAAAACCGGTTAACGGTTTTAGCTTTGGTATGACTTCTCCCAGCTCGACGTTCATCCTTTTGAGATTGTCGTAGAAGATGACGTTGACCGTGTTTCCCATGTCCACGGGGATTCAGGCGACTTTGAGATCCCTGATTACAAGATTGATAACGAGTGGGTCGCTGTGGATATGGTCGATTCCACGAGCTTCTTCTTCTTTGAAGGTGACAGCCCTGTTTGGAACGTTGCGGGGTGAAGAACAGCTTGGGCAGCTTGCGTTTGACTCAGATTTCCGCTGAAAGGCCTTGATCGATTAGACCGTATCGCTGTAGTACTGTGATCCTCCGATGATCATGTTTACTCTGTGACAATTGCTGTGGTTGCCCTTTTCGTCTTGTCTCCTTCCATATTTTTTGCCCGACTGATTTCCCCGATAATAGTTCTCCGATTGCAGGGTCTTATCAATCTTTGGGGGGGGGGGGGGGCGGGCGATCGAATCGCGGATGAGATCCTTTACGCTCGTTTTATCGGAGAGCTCTCCTGTGAGTAACTTCACAGCAAACCTTGCCCCGAGAACTTTGCAGTTGACGGTCGTGCGACCTCGGGTCTGGTGGAAGTTTCAGAAGGTGTTCTCATTGTAATTCAAATTTCAGGTCCATGTGTTTGTCGTTCACCCTTGTTTCGATCTAGAGTTGATGGCATACTTATGCGCTCCCTGGAGATCTTCCCCCTCGTGATGGACATACTTGTCGTTACAACAATTTTTCCTTTTCGGCTTCTGCTCTTATGCCGAATCTTTTGTGGATGTCTTCGTTGGCTTATGCTTTTGCGATAGGACCTTTTTATCCTCTTTGATGATGATGTAGTCTGTAGCATTGTGGACCGCATCTTGGATCATACGCGGATCGTCAAGGGTTATCCATTTCCTGAATTTCGACTTGTACCATAGTGTATTGCGGAGTGGGTCTATGGCCAATTTGTCTCTTACTCCCCTAACTCTGGACATGACGATTTTGAATCTGCTCATGAAATCGTGGAGATGTTCATATTCCTTTTGAGCCAGGCTCCAAAGGTTGACATCAGAGATTTCTCGGTCTATAAACATAGAGTATTGTTCGAGAAACTTCGAAGCGACTTGGGGGCAAATTCGGATAGAATTTCGCCTAAGGAGGGAGAACCATTCGAGCACTGCTCCTGGGAGGTTCTCGACAAAGAGGCGGCAATGACCAGCGTCTCTTTCGCTCTCTCTGAATTTCCCCCTCCCATCGTGATCTGGAAGGCTTGGGATCAGTTGTCCCGTTGTAAGTGGGCACCTTGATTTTCCAGGATCTGATACTTTGGTATCAGTGATGAGAGTGGTGAAGGGTGTTTTCCAAGCTTCCTAAAGCAGTCGATCGATTTTGGGCGCGGCTCTAGTAGCCTGGTGAATTTGAGACTTCATTTCTCTTACTTCTGTGGCCGTTTTTGTGATGTAGTCATGGAGATCGCGAATCTTGAGATCATCTCCTGCGGTTTTATGACCTCGTCGGTGTTTGCTACAAGTGATCTGAGCCTGCTCTTCAACTAGCTTCTCCTGTTCTACGCAGAAGGTGTTTTCTTCTTCTTCGGTCATGGGTTTGTCGAACAGGGAGTCTTGGATGTACATCAGCGTCTTCTTTGGAATCATCAGACTGATCACTGGGATCCAAGTCGGCTCGTTCGACCTCATGTTCCTCTGTTCCATGCTCCAGTGGCGGAGGGATTTTAGAGTTTTTCAGAGCAGGGTTTACTCCCCAGGATTGTGTCATGATGGATTTTCCCGCGAATTTCCAGGCCTGTCCATTGGATTTGTGAAGTTGAGTCTTCTCCCACGAACCCTAGTATTTCCGCGGGGATGAACTGGTCGGGCCCTTGCTGCTAGGGTTTGGACCTGTTTAGCGAGAGATCCCATGAGTTTCTCATGCTCTTCCGACTTCTTTTCAAAAGCAAAGAACATATTTTTTACCTCCTTGAACGCCGCGGTGTTGACATCAGCATTAACCACTGGGACGTTCGCTGCTGGAGTATTGACGTTGTCACTGATGTTTCCATCGTCGCGAGTTTGTCGGTTGGTTTGATCGTCAGTAGACATGTCTGATCAAGCGTTTGTGGCTGAGAGTCGGATTAATCCGTATCTCCTCCTTCTAGCGCCAAACTGTGGGGACTGAAATTCGCACCTTCGATTTTGTAAAATAAGGAAAGTTAAGAGACCCTAACTTTCCCACATGTCCTAGATTTCTGCTAAGCCAAACGTCAAGCAATCCGACAATGAAAACAAACGAAATAATAAATTGGTAAAAACGAAAGAGATCAAAGAAGATCTTATTCCAAGTTCGT